>APFE031313295.1:116869-196793 GCA_000404065.3 Pinus taeda | reverse complement strand
TTGTGGGGCGTATCAGTGTACCCCACAAATATCCCAACCTCTGCAGTCGCCTCCAGCTTCTTCCTGGCATCCTTCGTCACATGCATGTAAACAGGAAAACCAAAAATCCTCAAATGGGAAATATCAAGCCTCTTACCAGAATAAGCCTCCTCAGGTGTACTCATGCCAAGTATCTTGTGAGGAAAACGGTTCTGCACATATACTGCAGTATTGCATGCCTTTACCCACAAGTGAAGGGGTAGGCCTTGATCATGCAACATTGCCCATGCAACACCCACGATCGTTCTATTCTTCTGCTTAGCAACCCGTTCTGCTATGGGTTATGGGGAGCTATGAGCTCTCTTCGAATCCCTTTTGTGCTGCAGAAGTCCTTGAACTCACCAAAGATGAATTCACCACCATTGTCGCTCCTAAGAGCCTTCACCTTCTTCCCCAATTCCTTCTAGACCAGTGCTTTGAACTCACAGAAATTTGAGTATGTCTCGCTCTTCTTTTGCATGAAGAAGATCCAGCACTTTCGAGAGAAATCATCAACAAAGATCACATAGTACTTGTGCTTTATTGTCGAAGCTACTGAGAAAGGTCCATGCACGTTTCTGTGAATTCTCTCAAGGATCGTCGTGGTGTGACTATCCTTCTCGTGAAAGGTGGCTTTCACAAATTTTCCCAAAGTACACCCCTTGCACTGATATGACTGTGCAAGAGTGCCTTTAGGAAGCCTAGTAGAAATCTGTTGCAGTATCTTCAAAGCTCCATGGTGAAGGTGGCCCAATCTCTGATGCCATAGCTCACCATCATCCCAGCTCACCACTCCTACCTTGCATGCCATTGTTGCGCAGCCATCTACGTGAAATTCATAAAGGTTCTTGACTCAAACCCCTATCTTTCGGGTTTCTCCAGTTGTCTTACTGCGTAGGAAAGCCTTTCCCTCACTCAAGACAACATCATATCCCTTGTCTTCGAACATCACCACAGAGATAAGATTATTCTTCAATCCTAGAACATGCATCACTTCCTTCAATATGAAGGGTTTACCAGACTCCCTCTCAAAGTAAATGGTACTGATACCAGTCACACTGTGTCTACCAACATCGCCCATCTCGATGTGCCCTCCAAGATCTTTCTCATCCAGATCAGAAAACAAATCTCGATCTCCTGTCATGTGAAAAGACGCACCACTTTCCAAGAACCATACTGATCCCATCACACTTGATACCAAGCATGTGATCAGCAAAAAATCTAGCTCAAACTACGAGGCTAAGGCCTCTCCCACTGTAGATCTAGCAGCTTGCTTCTTTTTCTTCTTCTGCGGCCAATTTGTGGCATAATGTTCGTGCTGGTGACAGTGAAAGCACTTCACCTTGGACATGTCCTTCTTCTTTCCTTTCGCACCAGAATGAGAAGCTTTCTTGTTCTTCCCCTTCTTTACTTTGGTAGCCAAAGTGCAATTTTCTTCATCAGATGCCTTTGATGAAGATCTGTCCCTGGTATTCCGCCTAATCTCCTCTTGCACAAGATCAGACCAAAGTCTCTCCCATCCTGGAAATTTCTCCCGACCATTGACAGAGTCCTGATATGAATGCCAACTCTTTGGAAGACCAAGGAGAGCCAAGCTCACCATGTCCTCATCATCGACAGTCACCCCCCCACTTCCCAGCTCATCCCAGCATTGGGTGAACTTCATGAGATACTTGGGCATACTGTATCCTTTCTCACACTTAATGTTTCTGAGTTTATCCTTGAGCGCCAACTTCCTCTGGTCACTCTTTCTTTGGAATAAATCTGTCAACGCTTTCCACATCAAGTATGGAGAAGCCTTTCCATGCAGGCTGGATACAATGTGATCCTTCACGCCCTCCAACAGAATCCTTCGACACTTTGCTGTCTTCTTTTCCCAAGCCTCAACTTGAGCAGCATCAGTAGGATTTGGGACTTCAGCATCTATTTACTCCTTCAACCCATTGTCATCTAACACCGCCTCCATCCTGCCTTTCCATGCAATATAATTTGAGTTGCCTTCAAGGGCATACTCCAATCGAAATCCGTTGAAAGACATTTCAACTTCGACACCAAGAAAACACTGCTACAAATTAGAATTCCACCAGCTTAAAACTCAACCACTTCTGATCTAAAATTCGTGAGAACAAAGTATTTCTCGTACAGAGATTGACTATATGGGCATTTACTGGATATCTCACCTTCCAAAAGAAGGATGAATCCAGAGGCTACCTAGCCCGATTACAAAATCTACCTGAAGAAATAAACTGTAATCACTTTCTGAATAATAGATCTGATGATCAATTTCACTCTGATACCATGTAGAAATTTTGAGTAATATAACACTTATTCATAGATATTATCCTGATTATACACTATTTTCGGAATGAATGCCTAATACATAACCTCCTCTACCATTGACCATCAATTTGCGGAATTAAAAAAAACAATCACATGTGCACATTGAAACATCAATCACACATATCAACACAATATGTAATGGGGAAAGCATACAGCTGAAAACCCCAACCTATCTGTATATTATAATGATAGAAAACATGTAACAATACATAATACAATACTCCTCACAAGTACTCAGTACTATCTCCACATGCTACACAGAAACTAGCTCAGATCTGAACAAGTCATGGGTTCAAATCTCCTCCACTGTTTGCCTGCCTCTACTACACAATCCAAGTTGAGAATAGATCAGATCCAAGTTGGAATTCCCTTGGCTTGTACTGCGCAATCATCATTGGCAATCTCAATCAATGATTGTGCAAATCTCATGCACAGCTATAGTCACAACTGATAGTAGTCTCACCCTTTCCCCGCCTCTAACACTTGTCTCCACTGAATTGTCCATGCACTGAGTTAACTGATGTATTCTTTAGTTGATTTATGAGTTAATAATTAATTAACATCACTCATCATTAGTGTATTTGTCAGTTAGACTAAATACAACTAGTTCAACTAAGTCAAACTGAACACAACTCCATCAACTCCTCAATCAACGCCACCAAACTCAATCACTTGAGTTCTAACTAAATTCCATCATGCAATAGCTCAACTAACCCATAGGAAAAGCATATTTCCTTCTCGCAGTTGCATGTGCCACATCCATAGCTCGAACTGAAGTGCTGCAAGAGGATAAGATAATGTTTATAGTCCAAATATTATTAAGAGCTAATAATATTTGACTGTTCTATTTTTTGACCGGCAATCTAAAAATAGACTCCACCCATATGTCTAAAAATAGAGGTCCATCTATTTTTACCAACATGACCAATCGTCCATAAATAGCATCCTGCAACTCATAGACCATGATCCATATGTCCAAAAATAGACTTTGCGCCAAAAATAGCTTGCGGGCCCACTTAGTGAAGGCGACTTCTTTTCACTAAGCTCCATCATCTTGTTGCATTTTCAATAGTTATTCTACAAGAATTTGATCTCGAGTTCTTGTCCGCCAAGTCTAAGAAATGATTGGTTTTTGCAGAATTAATTTCTAAGCCGCCTTGTGAAGAAGATATTGTTTATGAGGAAAGTTTCCCTAACCAACATCTATTCCTAATATCTTCACAAGATCTCTGGTATGGAGATATCATCATCTATCTCCAAAATTTGAAGTTCCCTCCTGCTTTCTCCAAGGATGAACGTTGAAAATTACATCACCTTGCTAAGAACTATGTCATCATTGGTGATACATTATACACCCGAGGGGTTGATTCAATCCTTACGCAGTGTTTAACATTAGAGGAAGTAGAGTCTGTGCTCAATGATTGACACAGTGGAGCTTGTGGTGGTAATCTATCTGGGCTTGCAATAGCCCAAAAAATCTTGCATGCTGGCCACTTTTGGCCTTCTGTTTTCAAATATTGTATTGAAGCGATCAAACATTGCCACCCTTGTCAAGTCTATACTTAGAAAATGGGCATCATCCAGCTCCTCTTTTCCCTATTATCATTGTCAATCCTTTTACAAAGTGGGGTATTGACTTTACCACTTGTAATTTGCCTTCAGTGGTGAATCGCAAGTACATTATAGTGGCCATAGACTACTTTACGAAGTGGATTGAGGCCATGCCTACTTATAAAAATGATAGTGAGATAGTAGCATTGTTCCTCTTCAATTAGATTGTTTCACATTTTGGTATCCCAAGAGAGATTGTCACTGATCATGGCAGCCATTTCCATAACCAACTGATGACCAAATTGGCTCTTAAGTTGGGATTCAGGCAGGAGCATTCATCTCTGTATTATCCTTAGCAAAATGGTCAAGTTGAAGCCGTGAATAAGTCCCTCAAGATGATCTTAAAAAGGACAATTGACAGAAATTGCTCCAATTGGCACATCATGTTGTATCTGGCTCTCTGGGCATACTGAACCTCAGTAAAGGTTGCCATCGGTTTTACACATTTTCAGTTAGTTTACAGGATGGAATCTATTTTTCCTATTGAGTCTGAAATTCCATCCCTTAAGCTAGCTATTGAGCTTTTTCCAGAGACCTCTAGTCTCGAAGAGCACCTCATTCATTTGGAAAATCTCGATGAGCAACATCAAGATGTCGCCATAATTAATGAGGCTCATAAGAAAAGGGTTAAAACTCAGTATGATAAAGTTGTCCATCCTCGAATCTTTTCTGAAAGCGACCTTGTCTTGGTCTATGACGAAGATAAAGATGTCTTGAGGGAAAGCAAATTAAATTCCATGTGGTATGCTCCCTTTATAGTGAAACGAGTTTTAGGAAAAGGGGCTTATGAATTAATTGATTTTGAAGGTAACAAGTTGGTGGAGCCCCGAAATAGGCTCTACCTCAAGAACTACTTTTCTTAGGTTACGACCAAGAAATGGATTCTTTGTATACTTTTTATTTTTGTACATATTTTGTCAGGAATTTTTGTGATATTGACATTTTTTTGATCTGCTTTGGTAGGTGTTAATGGATGACTTGGTCTATTTTGGATTCACCGATGGTGCTAGTCGGCACACTCGGAATCTCGTTTCCGCAGCTTGGGTGATTTATTATCCATCTAGTCAGTTGATGGTGTCAAGGGGAGTATGTATTGGTTCTATGTCAAATAATATTGTCGAATATACTATCATTATTAATTTACTATCTAAAGCTATTTCTTATAGAATTGATTCATTGGTAGTGTATCTTGACTCACAACTGGTAGTGTCACTGTTAAATAACATTTATCGGGTTCGAGATCCTTATTTATATCGCCAATTTTTCAGAGTGAGGGTGTTGCAATGGTCATTTGTTTATATTACTTATTTTCACATTCCACGATCTGAAAATTCATTAGCGAATTCTATCACTAATCAAGCGTTAGATTGGCATATCAATCATTCATCAAGAAAAAAAACAAGCATCAAAAATTGGAACTGTATATATATATATATATAATATATATAATAATAATATATATATATATATATATATATATATATATATATATATTATATATTATATTATATATATATATATCATAAAACTTCCTGTGTGTACATAAAGTGTTCAAAAATAATATACAAAATCGGGACTAAATGCCCATAATCATGTCTAGTCTATCTATCGACCTGGCTCAGGATGAGTGGCTAAGAAAGTGACCATTGTGTTGTCCACACGCCGAAGGATGTGAACCCAGTCTCATGGTACTCCTACCATGCAACGTTTCATCTCCTTAAGTAGGTATTTTATGGCAACCATAGGTACCTGGTGAGTCAATCTCACCAGGTTTCTTTAGACTGCATATAAGACCCTCTCTGTCTCAGCAATCGCCTCTTTGGCACCTCTTCCACGACGCTTGTGCCACGGAAATCCATCTGGTCTTACCGGACCCAAATCTGGAACATGATCATTATGTCAGTATTTTAATCCCATCAAAAATATTTCTAAGTTCATATTTAAAAAAAAACATAAAAAATTCTTAAAAATTAATAAAAACTTAAAAAAAATGGTTACCTATCTCTCAACATGCTGCATTTGGTGGCAGTACCAAGTCAAGATCTCCCTGAAAATCCATGCTAGCATAGGGATAGTCATCCACAGTGATGATTTATTGTTCCCACTAGGCGAAGAACTTATCATCAAATGTAGTCCTTGGCACGTCCCTGCCTCAAAGGCATTTCATCAGATCAGCCCACCTACCCATCCGAAGATCTCGAGGGCTGATGATAAAGGCTGATATCTTGGGACGTAGCCCAGGCACTTTCTCAAAGAAGAAGGAGCATAAAATAGTCCCATATCTGAAATTTTTGGTCCGCCCTTTCTGAATAGAGGACAACTAGCTCTTCATATTGGTAAGAAGAGGTGTACACCAGTCAAAAATAGTGGTGAGACACTCCACAGCCAAGCTCATGGATACTCGTGATGCTTGGCACAGTGAGGTTGATCCATTTATCCTTACTATGGTGAAAAGTAGAATCCTCAGGGACAAGATCTCCACATGTTTTATTGGAATCTGACTTCCAATCTTTTCTGGATGCCCAAGATAGTATATATGTATGTAGTCTTCCACCAAAAGACTACCTCGTGTCTAGCCCGTCGAATGCACCACTTCTCCTCTCCAAGAGAGACCAATGATAAAGTAAATATCCTCTACCTCTATCCTCAAAGGCATATGATCAATCATAAATGCATCATCTTCGACACTCCAATAGTGGATTAGCATTTCAAGTAGACAAGTGTTGGCTTTCATGTTGGGAATTTGAAAATTTTCAACAAGCCACATCCCCTCAATGCATCTAATGCCTGTTGATCATTCATAACTTCATTATCAATTGTGGTATGTTCTCTCTTTCTCCATGTGATTGTCATCCTAAAAAAAATCAAGTTTCAACCATTATATTTTTGTATTTAAATGTCAAACCGCGTATACATAGGTTCCCTTTACACACAATCACCTGTAGGGCCGTCGTATATGCGGGTTGATAACTTCCAACCTACGTATACGCTGAGTTGGAAATTTTAACATAAATTCCTACAGTCAAACCTTAATAAAAATTTCTAAAAACAATCACAAAGTAATGCAAGCTTGAAATGAGGGTTACCTGATGGTTTTGATCCAATTAGAATGGTCCAATTCTTTGGGGGGCAAGTTTTCTCTTTCTTCTCCACAGCTTTTTCTCTCAACAAAAGTGACGCAAATGGTGAGTCAAAAGGTCATTTTATAGCTTTTAAAGTTTTAAAATTTTTCGAAACTTGTTTTTTTTCATCTCATGAATCTTTTAACTTGTGATCTTGGATTGTTGAGAATAGGTTTTTTTTAGGGTATTATGGATGCTTCTTTGAGATTTCATAACAATTCCATGATCGCTAACCTGTCATGGCAGGTATCATTTACTCACTGGCATATAGGTTAGGGAAACCATTTTTTCCGTTGGGTCTTGCATACTAGCCTCCATTTGTCGATACACTTGCCATAGGGTTGATCCCATCATGTTATGGTTAGTAAACCATGTTCACTCGCAGATTTTTAAATCATGACACGATGGTAGAGCCATCCTTGACATGGGAATCGTAGTTAACACCTCACTGACATTTTTTTCCCATGTTGTTATATTGAGTAGGCTCACGAGTCCTCTTTAGTCCCGCCATGACTTGTGCATTGAAGACTCATTCCTCTTTGATTCTTCACTTCATTCTGGCCTTATACCCTACAGGCTTCTTTGCATTGAGTTGTACTACTGCATTTCATTTTGACTATTTTCACGTTTTTGGCCTTGAGACAACTTCACTTGGACTCGTGTTTAAGCCACTTATTTGACCATGTCTTCTGCAAACTCAAACTTGCAATCCCTTAGTTTCTACAACTTGACACACCCTTTGACCCATGGAAGGAACATCCCTTTAAGTTTCCTTTACTAGTTTCACCTCCCTTCATTGAGCATAGGATTGTTCCCATCCCAAGAACTAGATCATCTGTTTCACTGACACTCATTCTTTCCACTCTACTATAGCATTATTTTATTCTTTTTTCAGCTTTAAGAAAAAGACAAAAAAAATTATATATTCCAAAAAGAGTGGGAACAGGACAACATTTCCATATATTGTTGGCAGCTAGAGTTAGTTGTATCACCCTTGAACAAAGCACTCAAAAGAATGTCTCTCCTCCATTTTCGGCGGGATTTAGTTTGACTTAGGTATGCCTTAACCCTATCATTGATTCAATTCTCCTTCCATTGGTTATCTCTTCCAATCATATGGAGAGTTTGTTCATGCCTCCTGCATGACAAACTTATACAGAGTTATCATATGTTGCCACATAGTCATCATTGAGTTGTGCTTTTGTTCAAGGGAAGTAAGCCTGAGTCGACCTATCTGCGGTGTCTCTTGACCTATTTTTCAGTCAGCCATCCCTAGTTGTCAGTATCATGTTTGTCATCACATCAGTTATATTGGTCCTTTGCTCATGCCGATTTTAGAATATCTCCATTGAATTCTTGTTGATGGCTCTTGTCCTTATTGACGATGGCATATTACTCTGAGGGTAGGCCTAAAGCTGCACCCTAGCCCTATTTTCAATATTGATATGTCACCTTGTGCTCAGCATCAATCAGTATCATGGGTCTATGACTGAGTGGTTTCCCTTGTGTTCGACATCAACTTTCATTATCACACATTAGGATTCGTGTAATGCTTTTCTTTCCATTTGACCCTATTGGTAGATTCCTTGCCTTTGTGTCAGCTTTCATTATTGGTTGGTTCAGAGGGTTTCTATCATGTGCTAGCTACATCTTATGTACGTCGAAAACATGCTTCGTTTGGGTTACTACATATTTTTTCATCCGATTCCTTCCACATTATTGGCCTATGGGTTACATTCGCACTAGAATGATGAAGGATGCTTTAATGCCTTCCTTCTAGCGAATCTTTTCCTATCAACTACGACTCATTTCTCTAGGGCAAAGATCTAGAGTCTGTTTGGCGGTACCTTAGGGTTTGCCGTCATCAGTGGTAGATCCTTCGCTACTAATAGTGGGAAACCATCATTGTCCCCTGATTGATATATTCTTCTACATGTTCGACCTCCGCTCATTCGTTCGCACTTGTTAGATTGTACTGGGTACCTTGACTCTCATTATCATTATCGGTGAGTAGTCTTGTGTTTGTTAATGGTATACATCAATGACTAGTAATCAAATGATTTCTCACATGATCGACTTCAGATCATTTATTCCCATTGTGTAGAAATGTACCATGATGGTCGGTGACGACCTTGGGTTGCATCAACATTCTTTGGTTCACTTGTCAGTTGCTCCTATTGTTGTTAGTTGAGAACATTCCACATTATATGTTGCAATCCTTCATAGCGACATCTTATATGCTAGAATCCAAGTTGTGATGTAGTTTCATTTTATTCCATCATGTTCATTTGGTACTATTGGGATCAGTTTTTGACATCAATGATCATCTTCATCTTTCAGCTTCATTGATCATCTTATTACGTGTGATATTCAGACATGTACTTGTTCAATCATGATTAGATGATCCATTGTGTACGTTCAGTTCTTTATACTCATATACATAGTGGATCTGCTTGTACTTGATATGCGAACATGCTTTACTTTCTCTGAGCATGGGCATGCCCACCTCAGACAGTTGTTTCTTTCTTATCTTCTTTTGATGGCCTACCAAGTTGAAATCTGGTGAAATCCTTCTCAGTTTTGGACAGGTTTCCTTTCCATATACTTAATACATTTCGGCCATCATATACCCCTTCTGACCTCATATATTAAGGGGCATATTTTATAGCTCCAAATATCACCCTTGGTATTTGTGATGCTTGGTTTATGGCCTAGGGCAACCCCTCCTTCCAGACTTGGTCCAAATATTTTAAAAATAGTGTTTTACTTCATGTATGCTACTTTTCCCTGTGATAAAATCATGTACACATGGATTAGTCAATACTCAACCTGCATATATTTGTTAAAACTCTTTAAAAAAATAAATTTCCTTAACTATGGGCAGAGTTCATAGGTTTTCCTTATTGATTACCTCCTAGTGCCCGTGGCCCCACTATTACCCAACTGTTCCCGAACTAAAAAACTAATTGGGAGAGGTATATATATAATTCAATGGGAAGGCCTTAAACAGGAGAGAAGATATAGAATTACTATACTGACATTATCTCCTAATCAAGTCTAAAGTATCCCTATGCTTCAAGCACTTCCCCAAGTTCAGGAAACCCTTGTTCCCTTGAGTGTTGCTATTCTCCTACTTGCTTGAGATATCATGGTATTGGTTATGGAAGGAGGCTGTTGAAGATTGGGACTAGACGGACCTAGAGGACGGTTCTAATTGGAGCCAAAAGAAGGAGACTCAGGTGAACTTTTTCTGTGTTTATTATAGTTTTCTACAATAAAAAGAAACGTTGTCTTGTTCCCAAGATTGACCTTGTTTATGCATCAGATGTTGTTGTAATTCATGTATGAATGATTATTTTGATGTATAAGTAACCTTTTACTTATATGATATAAAGTCGATTTCATTAAAATGTTTTATCTATATGCTGCTATGTATGTTCGAATTGGTTGATTTGCAGATTCGAAGATCATCGAGAGTTGCAGGGGGTTTGAACCCTGCTTGGACTACCCAAACGAAGGACATCTGGGTATCTTTATCCTTACATAGTTTGTTTATTTAAGCATGTTGCCTAAGTTGTATGTGTGTTTCTTGTTGTAGATTACACTTGCTCTGTTGGGGTTCTGACCAAACACCCTAGGGTACTTATTCCCATAACACTCACCAACATGGGTGTCAAGGGTGAGTTGCAATGTTTATCTAAGGAAAGGAGGTACCCTTGGTAGGGGTTGGCCATGTAGAAGTATATACAAAAATTACATGAATGAAGAAATATAATCAAATAAGCCTTGATTTATTTCTACTTTGCAAAACATGGGTAACAATTCATAGGTTGGTAACAGGACTCCATGTTCATTAATAATTATAGGTTTAAGATAATCAAGGTGAAATCATTGTTGATGAATAAAAAAATGAAATAGGCATGCTTAGTAACAAAAGGATTTCATTTCTTCAAACTCTATCATTTGGGAATGAATTTGATCTAACAAGAATTGAGGGAAATTGAAATGGGTACAGGCTTTGGTGGAAGGATGATACAAGGATACCAAAATTCGTAAGGAAACTCTAATTACAAAAATATCAGTATCAAGACCTAATACATGGGATATCATGGAGAGAAATACCACTAACATGGGTTCAAAGATTTAAATATGATAAGGAAATTGATTGGGAGAAGGTTCCACTCCCTTTTCGAGACAACTAGTAACTACTTTTTGTTGAACATATGGTCCCAATTAGCCCATTTTCCCTCGATCTCCTCTTTAATTAAATTTTGTAACTTAGTCCATTATGGAAATGAAAACATGACTACAATGGATTCTAGCATTACTCTAATTATTTCTTTGTCATCTTGAAGTGATAAAATTATCCATTTGCTTGGGATGTACCTCTCAGAACACCTAGGCACCATTTCTAGGAAATGAAAAACTTATGGAAGTGTAGCATGGACTAGGATCGATGCATGCATGTTGTTGTCATATTTTAACACACAACTGGAATCCAAAACCACCTAAGTATTCCTCTTCATATCTTGTGTGGTTAATAGCGGATCACAAAGATTTGCAAGTTCGTCTACGATATCTGGGTCCTTACCTTTCCATTTAGCCTAAGCATTAATACAATTTTTGGTTGAATATGTTTCCATTAAGAAAGTATGGATTCTACATAAGGGTTAAGAGATTCAAAGGAGTGATGGGGTAGTATATGAGGCTTCTCATGTGATTTAGGGCATGATTTCTTACGTGCCATGCGGCTATAATAAGTTGGTCGGTAGTTGGAGGGAGTATCTTTTGAAAATTATGGGTTTGGAGCAGTTGGTCCACAAGGAGAGCTTGGTGTTTCATTTGTGAATTCAAACTCAATTTTAAGATTTTTTAGTGAGAACTTGACTTACCACTACCTAGATAAACTGAATTAGACCTCAGTTGGGGGATTTAGATGCTAAATAGGGATTTTTCTTAGTCAAAAGGGTTTTTTGAGGAGCGTACAACTTTGGATTTTAAATTACAAATTTCTAAGTGTTTCAACCACATAATGACTTACAGAGATAAAAATCCCACTCAACATGGGAATGGAGGTTTGAATTATTCATTTTACATATCCGTAGAATGGGATAATTTCTTAGGAAGATGCATGGATTAATAGTGAGATAATCCGAAGGAAATGATGGAATATCAAATTGTTCGGGGTTTTTATAGAAAATTTGGCCTCGACACGTCACAAATTCTGATTTGGTAGAGGTTTGATGATGTCATTAGAGTGTGGGAATTCTACTTGGATGGTCAACTATGCAATATGATTGAGCAACTATGACATGGTAGGGATAGGCGTGATAGTCTAGTGTAGGGGTTCTTTGTGGAAAACCACGTATTAGCCTTACGCACCACTAGACTCTAGGCTTTGGAATAACTTGGGGTATGTGAAGTGTTTGACAGGCTTCCACGTTCCACCATCCACACCCCTTCACCAAGTTATCAATCGATCAGCTTCACTTCATGGAGGACTATACACCATTGGATGTTGTGCCTCTATATCTTTGTGATCTAGCAACATGGAGGTTGGCCCAAGTTTAGGTGATGTTAGGATGATAGAAGATGGAGATTGCCATGACCATAAGGATGGTGACTATATGGGTAGAGTGGCTACATATTAGGTTACTCAACAGGATGCAGTGGGGTGATCTGGGAGGTTGACATAAGGTAGAGGACATGTCGTAACTTTTCACGAAAACTCAGGTTGGGTATTTTAATTTTGTGAAGGCATGTGAAGGGAGAAAGATGGTGACATGTGGCATTCTCCAAAATGGTCCATGTCGTTAACATCTGAGCATATTTATGTTGTAGGGAACTCTAGTTTGTGTGATCAATGGGTGCTTCTACAATCAGATATGGGTAGAAACCAACTCCTCCAGTGCCCATGCCTATGTATTCTAGTGTAATACACTCACTAGTGCTCGAAACCTATGTTTGTGTGTCCAATGCAGCGGTTTGTGTCAACACCCACCAAGATCAATGGAAGGAACGTTAGTAGCGCCTATCGAAGATGGAGCTTGAATTATTGAACTTAGTCTGTATCTATCCTTTGATCCTGAATTGAACCAAGTCAGTGACCCTTGTGCCTCCTAGCCCCAAACTTTGCAAAGGTGTTACATTTTCCATCAACATTATCATAATCACTTCCTATGCCTGCATTCTCATAATTGAATCATAAATTTGAATTTACCTCTGATTTCTCAAATGTTGTAAACAAATATTCCTTCCTAAGCATATGTGAGCATTTATCTTTTTTGATTGTAATTTGTTCTCTTGGTTCAAGGACTCTTATAAAATTTTCTATCAACTTGAACTCCTCATCATACTTAATAATCATTCCATCAAGATGATTTTTCTTATCTTTCCTTTGAATGTCTCCACTAGTCAACTTTTCCTTGTTTTATGAACCAATAGGTCCTTCCAAATACATACCATAAATTTCATTTATTAATTGTAGATGGTATTTACTCCTATTTTATTTAATAAACAATTTTGCTTCATCTCCTATGGTAAAAAAAAATGATTCTATTCTTTCGTTATTCTTTTGTAATGTAGATTTCTATCATATTCATCAATATTCCTAATTGTTACTGTCAGTCATTTATGCCTATCACCAATGATAAAATATGATTTTACCAAGTTTTTTAGGGGTCTCAAGGTCAAATTTTATCATGTCACTAGATTTTCATAATAAAATTTGGTCACTAGTTAGTTTGTCTAGGTTTATATCTATTCTCTCAAAAATATCACATGCTTGTCACATACATCACTTAAATGAGTGTATTTTCATAAAGAGAGTGTCATCATCATGTAAGCCATCATCATCATAACTTTACTCAGTCTAATGTCTCCATTAGGTCATTAGGGTTTCAAGTTCCATTTTCATTTCATGCATAAAAATCCAGCATTAGATGAGTTGTGATAAGTAATTATTTTAAATAAATCATGAGTACTTCATGCCCATAGTCTCAAGGTTTGAAAAGAAAGAAGTTTCATTGCTCAAAAAGGTAAAAAGAAGTTTAGATTACAAATCTCCAAGGTGGTCAAGTTCAAAAAGAGTGAAATTCATGTTTTGAAAAAGGTATTTGGGACCCATTTTCACTGCGCTTCTATGAACTATGCTGCACTTATGTCGATGGCACTGCGCTCAAAGTAGAGTATCACAAAACTTGCAAAAAATTGCCCAAATTCAAAATTCAAGCTTGGATTCCAATCTCTTATTCCTCTAAGCCATTCAACAAGTAAGTATACACATCTTACTCCCTCTTTTCCTTTGGCAAAGTAAATTAATGATGGTAAGTTAAATCATCCAGGATTTGTATGAATCTCATGCTTTAAAGCTTGCAAATCGTGAGTTTAGTCAGCTAAAACATTCCAACCCTATGAAATTGCTATCCCTAGCTCTTTTTGCATACAAGTTACCATTCCATTCACCAAACAAAACATTTCCTTTCAATTCACCTCATCTTCCTACAAACCCTAGATCTACGTATAAAATTGAACTGTTTCCCTAGCTTGGATTGTTTTTAAATTCTCTTACTCATTTCCCTCCATTTCAACTTCCTAATATTTCTAAAACCCCTACCCATCTCTCAAAATTCCCCTATCACCATTTCCCTTCCCTAACTCCCTCATTTCACCACTTCACTCATTCCTCACTGTTTTTTTTTCATTTTCCCGTTATCTAGGGTTTTCATAATGGAGGGAAACTCTTCACCATCAGAAAAGAGAAAAAAACATCAAGGAGGGAGGATCCTAAGGTATGAGCCTACAAACTACAATGAAATCAACTCTTCACCATTCATTAAACCATGCTTTGAAGATGTAAGTTGCCTAGGGTTTTGTCAAAGGGTGGGTGAAGTAGGTTTTCATGAGAAGCTCATTGGTTATATTTTTGCCAATTTGAAGGGAGAAAATGCCATCATAGCAAGGATTGAATTTACATTCTCAGTAGTTTCCATCTCTTTTGCCACAGGGATACCTAATCATGGTGAATATTGGTTCAAAGGCATGAGCCTAGATCTTCAGCAATACAAACCTTCCTTAAAATCACCCTACAGAGAGGCTCATTCACACATCATTCCATTTATATGCATGTTGGAAAAGTATGAAAGGTTGTAATTAAGGTTGTAATGAAGTTTTTCACCTGTGAGGGGATATTTTCTAGATTGTATGGGTACCACGTTAGACTGCTAATTCATTTCACATCTCTAAAACCTCTCAACATGTGCAATTACCTATGTAGAATTCTTATCAAAATGTTTGAAAAGGTGCAAATGAAAATTAAATAACACTACCCAAGTCTTTTTCATCACAGTTTGATAAAGGTTGTAGTCCTACATCAGTTGGTAGAAACGAACATGGCATGGGATACCTTCATAGAAACAACTTTGTAGTGGCATGAAACTACTTCATCAAAACACATCAGCACAACATATGGAGGTAGGTTCATCAAGAAAATCAGAGGAAGTTCCTAAGGCACCTAGACCTGAGTTGACTAAAATGTATCAGAGAGGAAAAAGGCTTGTGTTTACTTCTCAAGTAGAGTAAAGGGCTAAGCCTTCTACATCAGCACAACAGGGATCACATTTACAGGATGAGAATATAATTGAACATGATTTTGAACTAGTTGATTTGGAGGAAGTAGATGAACTTTCAAACTTGCAACAAGTTATCAAAGAGAAGGATTCCCAAATCATAGAGCTCATGGATAATTTGGCAATGGCCAGATTCATCATTTCTTTCCTTGAGAAAGAAAACAATCAGCTCAAGGCCAAACTACTAATCATGGAGAAAGAGAAATCCAAGATGTTGCAACAAGGAGACAAAGAAAAAGTAGTGTTAGAACATGATGAACATGATGAATAGGAAAAATAGATTGGAAATAAAAAGCCAAGAACAAAGGGTCTCAAAAAGGCCTTGAAGAAAGAAAAAGAACAAAACCTATTGGATGAAGACTTGGACATTGAAGACGAAATTGATTTGGAGATTAGTGAAGACAGAGAGTATTGGTTAGGTAAGGTCAATGGTCATCTAGAGTAGCTTCTTGAAGAGGCTAATAGAGATAACCAACTATTGAGGCACATGGCCCACCACTACCAAACCATAAACATGATCTGCAACATTAAGCTGAAGCAAATGAAAAACAAGCTAAAGGAAACCTTAAAAGCAAAAATGAGAGGGATAACTTGGAGATGCTTGCTGGAGCATCCATGAGAGCCTAACATATCTCAGTTTTCACTTCTTGACCAATTTTGGGATTTTTCTAAGCATTTTTTGTTTTTGGTGAATTTTGGTGCAAAACTCAAAAATTGCACTAGTCACAGACACACAACGTCTTGGCGCTGCGCTTTTTCCTAAGGGATCCAAATTATAAGTGGCTTACATTTTTGGAAATCTAGTGGCCTCCTCTCAAAACCCATTTCATCATATTTCTCAAAATGGCCTCATATTTTGAGAAAAAATGAGAAAAAGGGGTCAAAAATCAACATTCTGCCCCTCTTTTTTACAAGCAGCGTGCTTGTGGAGACACCTTGGGAGAATCAATTTTTGAAGGCCTTCCCATGGGTGATTTTAAAAAATTCAACATGTTATGTAAATTGGAAATGCAAGGATAGTTGACCGTTCTCTCATATTTGAAAATTTACTTCAGAAAGGCACCTAAAAGTGGCCTCAAAGTTGGCGTTGTGCTTCTGCAATTTTCTGGGTTTTCAATTAAAATTTGCACTTTGTAATTTCTCAGTTTTCTAGTTTGACTTGGTCAAAGGTAACTTGATGATGTAAATTTATTATTTTAAAGTCTATATGATGTAATCATGAATAAATAGGAATGATAGGTTGTTTTTATGGTTAAGTAGGCCTCATAAATGAAGCAAAACCCAAATCAAAGTCTAAGAGAAGAGTTTGTTTTTGACCTTCTCACTCTCACCTTTTGGTTGAGAGATTCTTGGAGACTATTCCACCATTTAGGTATTCGACCCTTGAAGGTGAGGAAGTTTTTTGTTTGATTCTATTTGTATCACTTCTCATTCAAAGAGAAGGGTTGGACTTCATAGGAGAGGACTTGTATCTTATGTTTTCATACAGTTAATCAAGGAGCAATTGCAACTATTTTTTAGGAATACTTGTGCAATGAGTTTGTGGTGTTTTTTCCTTCTATGTCAATTTCTTATTAATTAATTCATCTCTCTTAACACGTTTTTCTTTCCTCAGTGATTTTCCTTATAGTTATATGGGCAAAATGCTTGATATTCAAAGCTCTGTTTATGTGGAAAATCATGTCTGTGTATTTTTTTCTTCTAGATTAATGAATTCGTGGTAATACATGCTCATTATGATTTCCTAAGTTTTCATACCAAACACTATATTGACCAAAATATTAAATCCATCGCAAGACATTGTTATCTTGATCCTCTTTATGTTTGCTACTACAAACCCTTGAGACCTTAACCTAATTTCTCTTTCTCATCCCTAGTCTAGCAATCTAAAAATCCTAAATTTTCAAAAATCAACTAAAACTATTATATCTAGCCTAAAATCCATTTCTCTTCTAGTCATTGACTAAGAAATCCTAAGAGATATCCCTCTCTGGTTTAGTAGGGCTAGCTACTGAACTACAACTGGTTTGAAGTTACCTCTTTCGATCTCCTCCTCAGCCTGGGACATTGTAGGGGCTAACATTTTGGCACCTTTGTTAGTGAAACGACTAATATATCATTCTTGGGATTCATTCTATTAAAGAATTAAAGAAGACTAGTTATGTAGGTGATAGTTTCTAATATCTAAAGATAGGTTGATTTAAGAAATTTTATCAAGTTTAAGGTGTTAAAATTATGGCTCCTAAAAGACATACGAGGTCAAATCCTAACCCAAATCCACATTCTATTGTTGATGATCCAGAGAAATTACTCAAAAAACTCAAGTCACCTATCTCTGAAAGTGCAACTCTAAATTTAAACAGGACTACTTCTTTTCCTGAAAATTTATTCACTGTTGAGCATCTTTCTCTTGATATTCAGTTTGAGCTATTTATTTTCAAGTCAAAATCTGAGTCTTTATTTTCTAAATTAGTATTTGAACCTTTTCAATTTTATTATCACCTACTTTCTTATAAATCCCCTTTTCTAAAGCTAATCATGAATGGCAACTAAACTTTGATAAACTCTAGAGTCTAACTTACCAACTTCAAATTACCACTGAAAAATCTTACATCTAATATCAGCTTGAAAACCTAACTGCTATTTCATCCTCTACTACACCTCCAAATACATCAACTACTTCATTTATTTTTACACCACCTCCATTAGTGTTATCATATTTACCTACACAACCCATTGTAGTACCTCTACTACATCTTCCAACAGTCATGGCTTAGTTCACTACTCTAATATTACCTGCTCAACTTGCCGCTATACCTCAAAACTATGGACAATGACTCCCTGTATTTGATGGAAGTTCCGAAATCAAAGCCTAACAACATGTTGAAAAATTGGTATATTTTTTTGATCTTGAAGAGATTGATGAAGAAGATGCTAAGATGAGAATCATAGCTCAAAGTTTTTCTGGAGATGGGAAGAAATGGTTTCACAGTTTGGCTACTAATTCTGTCAATATCTCTTAGAGGTTGATAGAGTTGTTCTTAGCATGATGGAAAGAAAAGAAAAATCCACTGCAGATTTTGGTTGAGTGCAAGTCCATGAAACGAAATCAAAATGAGACAATGCAGGGATTCAAAACAAGGTTGAATATGATGTATAATTCCATTCCTGATGATATGAAACCTCCACTTAGTTTAGAACTTCTCCACTATCCTGATGCCTTCAACCCTGACATGGCATATCATCTTAGGGAGAGAGCTCCTGCAACTCTAGAAGAATTGCAATGAAATGCAGTACGTGTCTAAGCTAATCTACTCATCAAGAAATAAAAAACAAAGCCTCAAAAACCTGAGAGGAAAGTTGTCTTTAAGGAAGAGCCCTCTTCACCTTCTGATGTAAAACTTGATACTCTGATCAAAACCATGGAAAGAATGATTGAAAAAATGTCTATAATAGATCGGAAAGTGGAGCCTTTAGTAATGAATCCAAATTACCAAGGGTAGAAACAACAACAATTCATAAATAAAAAAAAATAGTAGCAAAGTCAGGATCCTCAAGGATAAGTAAGAACTCCATTTCAGCAAAATTACACTGAAGGGTAGGAAGAAGATGAAGAGGAAATTGTAGAAGAAAATCATTCCTTTGAGGAAGATGAGCTGCCTACTTTTCTAACTGAGGAAAATTAGGTTTATCAGGAGTCTTTTATACCAAGTGATCAGCAGCTTGTACTAGCAAGTGATGATCTATGGGAAGTGAAAACCGAATAATACCAAAGAGGATATCAGAATGTGCTCAGCCATTTGCAAAAGTAGTACAATTTGAGAAACAAAAATGTACCTGTCACATTGAATCTAAAATGGTAGAATGCATAGAAAGATACACAAAGCAAGGAAACAACTGTTGCAAATCAAAATAAAGAAAAGGAGATTTCCATATTGAGTCTAGATAAAACCAATGAAGCTTGTACCAACAATGTGAGGAAGGATAAGGATGTTCAAAGTGAAAGTCATAAGAAGGAGTCTCAAGATAAAGGGTAGATTGAAAAGAAAGACATCACTACAAAAGAGGTAGATAAGCAATCTAAATGAAAGTTTCAATTCCTCTAACTAAATTAGTGAAGAATGATAAGTACAAGTTTCAAATTGCTAAAATGTTGAAGGTAGACCAGATGTCAGGCACAGTTAATGTTGTGATGATGAGCCATCAATTCTGTCTGGTCCATCCTTAGAGGGAAGTCCCAAAGATAGTGAAATCCCACCTTTCTG
Organism: Pinus taeda; assembly: GCA_000404065.3. Classification (NCBI taxonomy): domain Eukaryota; kingdom Viridiplantae; phylum Streptophyta; class Pinopsida; order Pinales; family Pinaceae; genus Pinus; species Pinus taeda. Next base: position 176,810 of record APFE031313295.1, on the reverse strand, counting down.
ACTTAGTCTCAAAATTCATGATTTCATCCTCCATAATGCCATGCTAGACTTTGGTGCTTCACGTAACCTTATCCCAAAATAGTTATCATGGACAAACTAGGACTAAGTATAACCCGACCTTATCATGACCTCTACTTATTTGATTCGAGAAGAGTGAAATTTCTTGGCCTTATCAAGGGTTTAGTAGTGTCCTTGGACCAAATTCTAGCCAAGAATGTGTTAATGGATGTAGTGGTTGTTGATATCCCTCCTTGATTTAGTATGTTTCTCTCATGGTCTTGGGGGGCAAAGCTGAAAGGAACCTTACAACTCGATTTTTCATATGCTACTTTTCTAGTATTTGGGCAGCTCAAAAAACTCTATCGGGAGAAGAAGATGAAATTCATGATTAGTAGCAAAGAAAAACCCATTAATCATCCCATACATGTGGTACATACTGATCTAGACTCCTTCATTTGTATAGTGATATGAATTCAATAGATGATGATTGTCAACTTGTAGAAATTTCAAAATTTTTGGATGTTATAAGTAGTGTAAAGAAAGTTTTGGTTGTTGAATAAAAATAAAAGAATGAATAATTTTTTTAGGCTCAAAATTCTCTTGAAAATACTATTGAGTTAGTGCAGAAAATAGAGTTTGTTGAGACATTGAGACATCCTCCAAAAGATCAAATAATTCAGCCTCCCAAAGTTTTGTTTCAAGATGAATAAAATGGTCTTTGGACCATGGAGTTTGATGGTGCATTGGGAAAAGAAGGAGTTGTATTCATGGTCCATTTCATTATTCATGTAAAATTCTAGGTAATGTAATAATGAGTTCTTATAAGTTGGCTTTTGATTGCTCAAACAATGAGGCAGAATATGAAGCATTTATTGTCGACCTTATAATTCTGAAGAATTTGGGAGCAAAGAAAATTTATGTTTATGGTAACTCCAAGTTGGTAATCAAACAAGTGAAAGGGGAATACCAGGTCAAGCATCCAATAATGAGACCTTATCTCAATGTTGTCCTTGGCATCCTTAGAACTTTTTCAAAATATACCTTGTCTTTGATTCCTATAACTTAGAATATTATAGTTGTTTCTCTTGCTACTGGAGCTAGTATGGTGAAGATTCACATTCATTCCAATCAGAAGTACTCAATTCATGTTAAAAATTGCCCAACTATTCCAGATAATATGAGATATTGGCAAGTGTTTTGGGATGACAAACAGATCAATAATTTTCTGCAGATGGAAGATGAATTCCAAAATTCCCGCATTAATTATGCATCTAATATGAATGATCCATAAATTGAAGCAACCGATATTGAAATATTGCAGTTGAAGGAAAATAACATTCCAAGAGGTCCCATACCTTTGGAACAGTTATTTGATCATGATGATGTTTCTAAATATCCCACCATGGTCCCTACAGAGAAAGGTGTTGAGGATGTGAACATTGGTACAACAGACAAGCCTAAGATGGTCAAATTGTCAAAGTCTCTATCTCCTGAGATGAAAAGTAAGTACATTGCTTTGATGGAAGAATTTTTCTGATGTATTTTCTTGGGATTATTCATATTTAAAAGTGTATGATAAGAACATCATTCAGCACACTATACTAGTTAAGCTTGATCAAATCCATTTCATCAAAAACTGGCGAGGATAAATCCTAAGGTTCTTCAATTGAAAAAGAGGTGAATAGGCTTTATAAATCTGGTATTATAGTTCCTATTGATTTTCTGAATGGATGTCGAATCTTGTTCCGGTGAGAATGAAGACCATAGAGATTCATCTTTGCATTGATTTCAGAAATTTAAACAAAGATCCTTGAAGGACAATTATCCCTTATCCAAGATGGATCATATTCTTCAAAGGGTAGTTGGGTCTTCTAGAATGTCATTACTTGATGGATATTCTGAGTACAATCATATTTTGGTGCATAAGGATGATCAGTTGAAAAAAGCCTTCACAACACCATGGGGTACATTCATGTATGCCAAGATGCCATTTGGATTAAAGAATGCAGGAGTGAGTTTTCAACACACTATGGACATAGCTTTCACCAATTAAAAGGATGCATTTCTAGTTATTTATTTAGATGATCTTATATTTTTTTCTAAATATTATGAAGACCATTTACATCATTTGCGAATTGTCTTTCAGAAATGTAGAAAATTTGGCATATCACTAAATCCAAAGAAGAGCTTATTTTCCATGGTAGAAGGTAAGTTGATGGGGCATATTATATCCAAATATGGAATTCGCATTGACCCTCCAAGAGTTCAAGCCATTTAGCAATTAGATTTCCCAAGGAACAAAAAAGAAATTCAGTCATTTAAGGGGAAAACCAATTTTGTGAGGAGATTCATCCCCAACCTCGCTGAACATTTGAGAGAAATGATATACACGCTGAAAAAGGATAGCGAGGTAAAATGGTCTCTAGATGCCAAGAGGTCTTTCAATGCAGTCAAATTTTCATTATCTACTACTCCTACTTTGATTAGTCCTAATTATACTTCAGATTTCATCATATTTTCATTCGCCTTTGGGTATACCTTAGCAATTGTCCTCATGCAAAAGAAAGATCAAAAAAATAAACAGCCAATAGCATCTTTCAGTCAAAAAATAAGGGATGCAATACTGAAATACAATATAATTGAGAAGCACGATTTGGCTTCAGTGAAAGCTCTCAAAGATTTCTGAGTTTACATTCTACATTCTCAAACCATAGCTTATGTTCCAACAACAGTTGTAAAACAAGTTCTTATGCAGACAAATCCAGAAGGTAGGTTCGGAAAATGGATCACAAACATGGTAAAATATGATTTGGAGATAAATCCCACAAAACTCATCAAGGGACAAGGTTTGTCTAAGCTCATGGCTGAATATAATGTGCATGCATTAGATATCAATTTGATTTCTACTCTTTCTGAAGAAGAAGAAGAAGACTCACAGTTACAGGTGTCTGACATGTTCACTTCATCTCCATGACACTCTGACATTGTTTATGTATTGCAACACTTAAATCAACCACCAGAAGTGCCCAAAGGTAAAATTAGATTCTTAAAGTTAAAGGCTTCCAAATATTGTATTGTTGATGGTGTTTTGTTTCAGAAGGATTTGGGTGGTGTGTTGCTGAACTGTTTGGTTCAAAATGAAGCAAAGGATGTAATGAGAGATTTCCATAAAGGAGATTGTGGTGGTCACCCTTTCTGGAAAACCATGGAAAAAAGAAATTGGAGAGCTAGTTTTTACTAGCCCACTCTTTTTTCTAATGTATATAAAACAGTGATGACCTGTCATGAATGTCAAATTTTTCAAGGAAAAAGAAAACTTTTTCAATTACCCTTGCAACCCATTTTAGTCACAGCTCCATCCCAACAATGGGGTCTTGATTTTATTAGTGAAATCCATCCTTCATCATCTACACAACACAAATGGATCCTAACAGCCACAAATTATTTTATAAAATGGATTGAGGCAATCCCTACCAGGCAAGCTACTGATTATGTTATCACTCAACTTATGGAATCTAATATCTTGTCTAGGTTTGGCTTCCCATAGAAGATAATAATTGATAATGCTATTTCTTTCAATTCCAAGAAGATGGTGGAGTTTTGTGCATAATATCATATTGTATTGGGGCATTTTACTGCTTATCACCGACAAGGGAATGGTCTAGCTGAATCTGCCAACAAATATTTGATCAACATCATCAAGAAAGTTTTAGAATTCAATAAGAAAAACTGGAAAACTCATTAATGCTTTATGGGTAGATAGGGTCAACACTAAGAAATCCATAGGTATGTCTCATTTTTAGTTAGTGTATGGGAATGATACTATTTTTCCTTCATCCCTTGCTGTCCCAATTATGAAAATTCTCCAGGAAATGGACAATGAAACAAATGCTATGCAGCGAAGGATAAATTAGATGATCCATTTGTGGTAAACTAGGGAGGAAGTTTTTCAAAATACTTCTAAACTTCAGGAAAGAATAAAAAAGATCTATGATCACAAGACAAAAGAAGACAATTTCAACTTGGGAGATGTGGTTCTTCATTGGGATGTGAGAAATGAAGAAAAAGGAAAACATGGCAAGTTCGAAAAATTATGGAAAGGACCATATAGAATTTCAAATTTTAGTGGAAAAAATGCTTTCCTAATGGAGTAATTGAATGGGGAAGATTATTCAAGAGGAGCGATCAATGGTAGGCTTCTCAACCACTACCATACTTGAAGAAATTTCTTTAAATTTCCATTACCATTGTATATTCTGGTTTATTTTTTCATGTCCTAGTGTGAAGTGGCTATCATAGGAGTTTGAAGCCCAAGGAGAAGGCCATAGGGTTTCTTTGATCAGCTGCTGGTTTTATTTTTCTTTTAGAGTCATCTCATCTAAAATAGTCAGTCAGTTTTCAATTTCAGTTTAGTTTCTTCATTTTGACTCCATTGCCTAATGAATAAGGCTACCTAGTCTATGGTGTCCTTGACACCTCCAAGGAGCTACCATCCCAAATTGGAGCCAATGTTAGTGCCATTCATTTCTTCCTGTCACCAGTGATCAAATATGCTTTAACCAAGTTTGATAGGGGTCTCAAGGTCAAATTTTATCATGTCACTAGGTTTTCAAAATAAAATTTGGTCACTAGTTAGTTTGTCTAGGTTTATCTCTATTCTCTCAAAAATCTCACAAGTTGGTTGCTTACATCACTCAGATGAGTGTCTAATCATAAAGAGAATTTCATCATCATGTCAGCCATCACCATCAAAACTTTACTCAATCTAATGTCTTCATTAGGTCATTAGGGTTTCAAGATCCATTTTCATTTCATGCATAAAAATCCAGCATAAGATGAGTTGTGATAAGAAAATATTTTCAATAAATAATGAGTACTTCATGCCCATAGTCTCAAGGTTCCAAAATAAATAAGGTTCACTATTCAAAAAGGTAAAAATAAGTTCATATTACAAATCGCCAAGGTGGTCAAGTTCAAGAAGAGTCAAAGTCATGTTTTGAAAAAGGTATGTGGGACCCATTTTCACTCAAAAGAGGATCATATTATGCCTAAAAATATAAATAGTCTCAATCATATCTCATTTTCGTCCTTACTTCCTTCGTTTATCAAGGTCACTCCTATTTAAGTGAAAAAACATGGGTTTTTTAGCTAAATTTGGCAAAATCCTCGGTGTTGTGCTTCTGTGAACCGCACTGCGCTTTTGGGAGAGGTGTTGTGCTTGTGTGAAATGTGTCGCGCTTCTGGGAGAGGCATTGTGATTTTGTGAACTACACTGCACTTTAGCACTGCACTTCTATCAACTGTGGTTTTGCTCAGGGCAGAGTATACCAAAAATTTTCAAAACTCGCCCAAATTCAAAATTCAAGATTGGATTCCAATTTTTTATTCTTCTAATCCATTCAACAAGTAAGTATACTCATATTACTTCCTCTTTTCCTTTGGAAAAGTAAATGAATGATGGTAAGTTAAATCATTAGGGTTTGTATGATTATCATGCTTTAAATCTTGCAAATGGCGGGTTTAGTTAGCGAAAACATTCAAACCCTATGAAATTTCTATCCCTACCTCTGTTTGCATACAAGTTACCATTCCATTCACCGAACACAACACTTCCTTTCAGTTCACCTCATCTTCCTACAAGCCCTATCTCTACCTATCAAACTGAATAGTTTCCCTAGCTAGGACTGGTTTTAAAATCTCTTACTCATTTCACTCATTCAATTCCCTCCATTTAAACTTCCTAAGATTTCTAAAACCCCTACCCATCGCTCAAAATTTCCCTATCACCATTTCCCTTCCCTAACTCCCTCATTTCACCATTTCACTCATTCTTCATTTTTTCTTTACCATTTTCCTATTATCTAGGGTTTTCATAATGGAGGGAGACTCTTCACCATCAGAAAAGAGGAAAAATCATAAAGGAGGGATGATTATGAGATATGAGCCTACAAACTACATTGAAATCAACTCTTCACCATTCACTAGACAATGCTTTGAAGATGTCAGCTGCCTAGCATTTTGAAAAGGGTGGGTGAAGTTAGTTTTCATGAGTAGTTCAGTGATTGGATTGCTGCCACTTTGAAGGGAGAAAAATCCATCATAGCAAGTATTGAATTTACATTCTCAGTAGCTGCCATCTCTCTTGCCACAGGGATACCTAAACATGGGGAGTATTTGTTCAAAGGAATGAGCCTAGATCTTAAGCAAACAAACCTTTCTTAAAAGCACCCTAAAGAGAGGCTCATTCACACATCATTCCATTCAGATACCTATTGGAAAAGCATGCACTACTTATGAAGGTTGTCATGAAATTTTTCACCTGTGAGGGGAGATTTTCTAGATTGTATGGGTACCACATTAGGCCACCAATTCATTTTACATCTTTGAAACCTCTCAACATGTGTAATTACCTATGTATAAGTCTTATCAAAATCTTTGAAAAGGTGAAAATGAAAATTAAATAACACTACCCAATTCTTTTTAATCACAGTTTGATAAAGGCTATAGTCCTCCATCAGTTGGTAGAAAAGAACATGGCACGGGATACCTTCATAGAAATAGTTTTGCAGTGGCATGAAACTACTTCATAAAGTCATCATCAAGACACATCAGCACAATGTATGGAGGTAGGATCATTAAGAAAATTAGAGGAAGTTCCCCAGGCACCTAGATCCGAGGTGACTAAAATGTATCAGAGAGGAAAAAGGCTTGTGTTTACTTCTCAAGTGGAGAAAAATGCCAAGCCTTCTAGTTCAGCACAATAGGGATCACATTTACAGGATGAGGAGCTAGTTGAACATGATTTTGAACTTGTTGGTTTGGAGACAGTAGATGAACCTTCAAATTTGCAACAAGTTATCGAAGAGAAGGACTCCCAAATTAGAGATCTCATGGACAATTTGGCAAGGGCCAGATTCATCATTTCTTTCCTTGATCAAGAAAAAAGCCAACTCAAGACCAACCAGCTAATCATGGAGAAAGAGCAATCCAAGATGTTGTAAAAAGGAAACAAAGTTAAAGCTATATTATAGCATGATGAATAGGAAAAATAGATTGGAAAGAAGAATCCAAGAACAAAGGGTCTCAAAAGGGCATTGAAGAAAGAAAAAGAACAAAACCTATTGGATGAAGACTTGGACATTGAAGACGAAATTGCTTCGGAGATTAGTGAAGACAAAGAGTATTGGTTACGTATGGTAAATGGTCATCTAGAGAATGTTCTTGACAAGGCTAATAGACACAACCAGCTATTGAGTCACATCACCCACCACTACCAAACGAGAAACATGATTTGTAACATCAAGCTCAAGCAAATGAAAAACAAGCTAAAGGAAACCCTAAAAGACAAAAATCATAGGGATAACTTGGATATTCTTGCTGAAGAATCCATGATATCATAATATACCTCATTTTTTACTTCTAGACCAATTTTTGGAGTTTTTTAAGCATGTTTTTCTTTTGGTGAATTTTGGTGCAAAACTCAAAAATTGCACTAGTCACAGAGGCACTGCGCTTTTTCCTCAGGGCTGCACATGACAAGTGGCTTATATTTTTTGAAATCTGGTGGCCTCCTCTAAAAACCCATTTCATCAAATTTCTCAGGAAAGCCTCATATTTTGAGAAAAAGGGGTCAAAAATCAACATTTTTCCCCTCTTTTTGACAAGCGCTGCGCTTTTGGAGACACCTTGGGAGACTCAATTTTTTAAGGCCTTCCCATGGGTAGTTTTCAAAAATTAAAGATGTTCAGGAGACTAGATAGGAAAGGCTAGTGGACTATTCTCCCAAATTTCAAATTTGACTTCAAAAAGACACCTAAAAGTGGCCTTAAAGTTGGTGGTACACTTCTGCAATTTTCTAACTTTCAATTAAAATTTCCACTGTGTAATTTCTCAGTTTTCTAGTTTGACTTTGTCAAAGGTAACTTAATGATGTAACTTCAGTAGTTATAAGTCTATATGACGTAATCATGAATAAATAGGAATGATAGATTTGTTTTTATGGTTAATTAGGCCTCATAAATGAAGCAAAACTCAAATCAAAGTCTAAGAGAAGAGTTTGTTTTTAACCTTCCCACTCTCACTTGTTGGTTGAGAGATTCTTTGAAATTGTTTCACCACTTAGGAATTGGACCCTTCAAGGTGGGGAAGTTGTTTTTTTGAGTCTATATGTATCATTTCTCATTCATAGATAAGGGTTGGACTTCAGAGGAGAGGACTTATATCTTATTCTTTCATACAATTAATCAAGGAGCAGTTGCAACTATCTTTTAGGAATACTTGTGCAGTGAGTCTGTGGTGTTTTTTTCCTTCTATGTTAGTTTCTTATGAACGAATTCATCTATATTAACATGTTTTTATTTTCTCAGTGATTTTCCTTACAGTTATATAGGCAAAATTCTTTATATTGAAATCTCTGTTTACATGGAAAATCATGTCTATGTTTTTTTTCTTCTAGATTAATGAATTCATGGTAATACATGCTCATTATAATTTCCTAAGTTTTCATACCCTACACTACATTTACCAAAATCTTAAATCCATCACAACACATTGTTATCTTGCTCCTCTTTATGCCTGCTATTGCAAACCCTTTATACCTTAACCTAATTTCTCTTTCTCATCCCTGGTCCACCAACCTAAAACCCTAAATTTTCAAAAACTCAACGAAAACTATTATATCTAGCCTAAAATCCATTTCTCTTCCAGTCATTGACTGATAAATCCTTAGAGAGATCCCTCTTTGGTTTAGCAGGGCTAGCTGCTTAACTAAAAGTGGATTGACGTTACCTCTTTCAATCTTCTCCTCATCCTCTGACATTGTAGGGGCTAACACTAACAACTTTAGATGAGTGTCCTTCTTCATTGCTTACGCAACCTGTAACAAAACGTAAATTATTAGCTTTAAAAACATAATAATTTTTAGGCTTATTTGATGCCTTAGATACCATATTTTCATGTTGATTTGAACTTTCCAAATAGTCCAAAATATCCTTTGCATATCTCCTCTTAACATCCACATCATTCTCTCCATGTAATGATCCTTCTTCAGGTTCACAAAGGTGAACTCCTCCTTCATTATTTATCCTCTCCTTAAGTGCAATTTATATAAGCTTATCACTTCTTAACTAAGCATTTTTCCTATGACTTGGTCTCACCTACAACCAATTCCATTTCATGATCATATGTAGAGCCCATCAATATCCATGGTCTTCCTTATTTCCCTATATCAGTCCTCGCATAATATCTAGTTGTACTTTAATCTCAACTAATTCTCTCTTAAACTCTTCATCACTCATCCTTATTCTCATGCCATTTTTTTCAAACCTTCCCTTACTCTATTGTATCTTACCCCTGAACCCATAGCATGAATATTATTATTCATCTTCCCTCTTTCTTTGTGAACATTACCTTGTCCACTCATAGATTTCCTCCAAGCCTTTGCAATAAAAGTTACTCCTTAACATTTTACAATCCCTCATAGAGATATCTTTGAGCCCCACCTTTTCATATCATTAGTGCTCTCCTTTAGAATAACTTGATATTGTAACACCCTCCTCCCACACTTACCCAAGTTTACTTGTCCACCAGGGTGAATATGTGATGAAGAGTTACTATGATATTATTCAACCTCCTAGATCACCTTAAGGAAGTGGAATCGACAAAAAAAAACCAAGTTGTCCTTCCTTAGGAGTTACAAACCTTTAAGGGCCAACCAACCCCTCCAGGTGTCCAACCCTTAAGATAATATGATGTTTAAATGAACTAGACCCCTAGTCACTCCCATGACATGCCTTCCATGTGGCTGAGACCCTATAGTCACTCCCATAGCAAAGCCTCCATGTGATTGTGGCATTTTTCAGGAAGTTTTGCACAAGCAACCTTGAATTCTAAGCCACATTTTTAGGGCCAGGACTCAGGTCTCTACCTAGAACTTTATGAAACTTCCAAAAATGATAAATAACATGATGAAAAATCCTATAAAGTAAAACTTGAAAAAGGACTTGACATAGAAAGGCCTAGCCATGATAGACATCCCATCAAACACATCATGAACATGTAATCTACAGGCCACATAAACACATATGAGCATAGGGACTTCATACTTATCTGAGATTTGATAAGAAGTTTTGATGCCCTCTCATAATAGCTACATTATCATCTATTAGGTCATACATTCACTATTCATTCATTTTCTAATCAAAACATGATGAGATCCATACTTCTAGTCTGTCATAAACCATGCTTATAACCAACATATAACTAACATAATAAAAGTGATATAAAAACCATGATAATCACATAATAACATGCAAATTTTACCCATAATATACAAGAGGAAAGTATCTCTTATTAAGATATGAAAAATCCAACCAAGCGAGGGACTTATGCGTACCACCCAACCATAGATTGGGTTGAACCAAATCTTTCTTTTATCCAATCACCCATATGCCATATTCCAAGCATGAATGTGGGGCTAGCAAAAAAGACATGTAAGGCTTCCTCAAGATTTACTGTGTATCCTGCTAAGGGATTCCTAGGCCCAAACAATAAACATACACTACAGGCTTTACTACAACACCTCCATGTATTGTTAAAGGGATCGCTAGGCCCTAGAAAAGCATGGATACCTCTACATCTCTCCGCCTAAACCATCAGGAATTTTTCCACCTCCAACCTATAATATTTACAGTGTATCCCACCATTACTAGTCAAGGGATTACTAGGCCCAATGAGGCTCCACTTTCTACGATTTACCATGTATCCCACCATTACTGATCAAGAGATTCCTAGTCCCAACAAGAGTATTCACAACTATGATTTACCAAGTATCTTGATATTACTAATCAAGGGATTTCCAAGGCCTTGTGGTTTTCCTAAGACCAACCCACTCTATTTTGAAACCATCCAACAATCCATATAAACCAAAAGGAGACCCCATCACACCATGTCTATTTGGAAAATGGAACGACGAGACTGAAAACCTGTTATACAGGATTTACAATTACAAACAAAAGTATCTCCCCGAGGCTAGTGCCTAACCTAGAACAATAGAGATACACGGAATACAATGCTTTTACTTAAAGTCAATAGATCATGGAGTGAGGCTTACCTGGAATCCTTCATGCGCTTCACTCCTTCTTTACTTTGGAAGCTTCAATTCCAATTCTGATTGCGAAAATTAGAGCCTGCACAATCAGATAACACAAGCCAAGAAACTATGGGATATATGTAGTATCATCTAGGTAATTCATTCAATAGATCAACATGGTATTGGAATAAGTGAAATAAAAACATCACATATAGGAAAACAATGAATTCTTTGCATTAATATAAATGAAGCAGATTACAACCATAAGTAGTAGTTGATCTTGTAGAAGAGTTCCTCCCAGTCGTTAACATGTCCTTTCCATGTCACAATATGCACCTCCAATCACCCTAAATGGAATGATGACCACTCACTATAGCAACATATGGGAATAATTATTCTCCAAAATCTGACCCCCAACCTCATAGTAGTCTGGAAATATATAGAGAAGAAAGGTAAGTTAGGAGTTCTTATCTAATTGGAAATCTAGGGTCAGAGATCCACATTTGATGGAGGGATAGGATCCAAGGATAAGTGGTGAAAATTCTAATGTAGGGATGGATATGATCCAAATTTTTTATCCAAGGTAACAAATTCTAGAATTTCCTATAAGGTGGAGCTTCCGAAACCCTAATCACTCTCTCAGATTTCTAGAATCAACATTGGTGAAAAGGGGAGAAAAATCCTGGTGACCAATGTAGGCCACAATAGAGCAACCTGCTGGTGAACTCACCATAATAGGCTTACAAGGAGCGTTGGTCCTTAAACTAGTTTAGATGAAGCAGCTCAAGGCTAAAACTCTAGGAAATGAAAGTTATGTGCATAGGGCTTTATGCAAGATGGTGACAATGGAGAATATGATGTTGATTGATCCCATTAGGAGGCTCACTGATCAAATGTGAAAAAATGGCCTATAACAGAATGCCCCCTAAAGTGGAAAATCTAAGATGATGAATCATGACTTAAGTGATTTACCTTGTGACAATTAGGGATCAAGGACAACCGACGAGATTCATCTATTACAATACATTTACAACATGACATCTTTGTATGCTGAGGGAGGAATACCCATACTCAGCTCATAAGCTAACATAGCATGTACAATGATCAAAAGACATGTCCACAGATGCAACTAGTGGACCCATGACTGGATGACTTTTTATATGATCATGACCATCATAAAATGTGATATTTGTATAATCCTGAAATTGTGCGTGGATGGTGGAAACTAGATTTGGGGTCTTCTATCTCATTCACACAACCAACCAATATACAAGTATACCCATGTGAATCAATGAGTTGGGGTCAAACATGGTAGACACCATCTAATTACTGGCCCATGGTGTAATTCGTTAATAAAGGCGAGAGAAAATATTGATGATGTTAATGGCTCTCAACGTATTATAGCATAATCCATATGGTGTGAATGAATGAGTTGATGTCAAACACCACAAAAAATATTTCGTTCAAAGGCTGTTGATGTAAACCTACCACCGAGAGTGAGGAAACTTGTCATTGATGTATGGAAGCACCAAGTTACTAAGGGGTGTTTCTAATTCAAGTTCCTGGATGATTTGATGATGTCGGTAAGAAGTAACCCATTGTAGGAAGACCTTGATGTATCCCCCATAAACAACATGAAATGAGTATGATGATTGAGATAGAATTATCAGAATGATAATGATATGGAACTGGATCAGAAAAGTAAGACATGAAATGAATGTTTAATAGTACTGTAGTAGAGATCAACTGGATGACTTCTCTTGAACACACCAGTGACACTAAATGGAGTTGGCAACATTGACCCAAAACCGAGATGGAGGCTTTGAAAATGGTATTATAACCAAAAGACAAGTAGATTACTCAATTCAACAGCCACATAGATGAAATGGAAGAGTTTCATGTTCAAGAGCAACTCACTATCATTAGAAAAATGGAATCCCCTGTTTTCCCAATTTCTCAAGCCATACTAGTCAATTCCTCTTTCTTTTTTAACAAGCTTGAAGATGATAACATATGCTTGATCTATAAGTTCATCCTTCAAATGAATCCCTTCGAGTATATTCAGTGAACCCGAAGAAGGAATGGTTCAACCTCGTCATGTTCGATGATTCCATCACTGTTTGACTTTTTAACGAGTCCAATGAAGGTAAAACTCGACACCTTTTTCATGTTTAGAGAGTTTGAAAAAGAGGTGAAAAAAAAAAATCCAGATGTCCCTTTTCATAAGTAGTCCCTTAGGTCTGAAAAGGTAGAAAACAACACCCAAGACAACCTCTTAGCCATGTTCGACTAAGGTTTCATTTTTCATAGTTAGTCTATCTCATTCCAGAAAAGGGTTAAACTTGTATTGAGTAGACGTCCTTTCATTTACTTTTACGAGCTTGAAAAGACAAGTGCTCCATAATATTTTCATGTTTTGGGAGTCTGAAAAGAGCTGAAAGAGGACTCGAGGGGTTTCTTTTTCATGGGCTTACAGAGTCCAAAAAAAAGATAAAAGTATACTCTGTGGTCAAAATAACCTATTCAAACATAATGAATACCTGCTAACAGTTGTCGACCTGCTTTAAACACCACAAGAAGGATTAAACATACCTATTTCATAGTAAAAATGAAACATATTTAGGTCAAAAAATTAAAAATGAATAAAATAATGAGAAACTGACCATAAATATCCAAAATGACTTGTCATTTTTACCATTTCACATTTCACCTTCAATAGTGAATATTTGGAGCCCTTTTTCTCTTGATCTCCTACCACTTATTACGGCCAATCCAGGGAACCATTTCAAGTATCGTCACTTTCGGGTAGGATCTAAAATATTTCTCTATCTTTCTATGGTCTAGTTTTGGAATTTCATGCAATTTGTTTTAGGTTTTGAGGCCCCTGGGGTTGATAAAAAACACCTTAGCACCAATGCACCCCCTAGTGTCGAAATCTACATTGCACATAGGCAGGAGAACACTGCAGGCATGGTTGCAATGCCCTGGTAAACACTATTGGGTTGTGTTGGGTGCATTTTCCTAAGTTGTTTCTAAATTTTTCCTCAAATTTTGTTAAGTTTTTTGCATGGCAAAGAGCCTAATGGATCCCTTATTGATGTTTTAGGTACCCATCAGTACAAAATGGCATTCATCTAGCGAGAAAAATAACATGAGGAACAAAATTTAAATGCAGGAAATGACCCTACTACCATCCAGGTGCTAAAAAATTGTGGTTTATTTAAATTCTTTTGTCTACTCGGTATCAGGAAACAAATGGAGTTGTTAAAGTACCTTGTTTGTTCATAGGATGTTCAAGCACAACCATTGAGTTTTGGGGAGAATTTACTTGAGATATAGGCAGAGGATATTTACTTTCCAACAAGATTGTCAAGGCAAGGTGCCCTTGTCTCTCTTCTAAGTGGAAGAAGTGACGATGAGATGGTGACAAACTATATCACTACCTATTGTAGACCTCGAGCCCTTACTAAAAGGGATGAGAAGATCAACATAAAGGATGTAACCTAATTACCTCTGAGAATGATCTTGTTCATTATTGCAAGAATGACAAGCAACTTGACATTACATGTAGTGAGAAAATCATACATTCAATATCGGATAGAATTTCTAGAGCCGATATTATTCAACTGGAGTGAGGGTGTCTCGGTCAATTTGAAGGAACAAATTACTAAAGAAAAGGAGGAGAAGTTGAAGAACTTTGGCTATGGAGTGATCTTAGTCTCTTTTTCTCTAGAGAGGGTGCCACTACTGTAGCCTCAACAGGTTTTACTTAAGCCCATCGATCTGAGGACCCCATGAATGAGGAGGTGGATAGACCATATGAGCCGACATGTAGGCCCATTAACAATCAATTTTTCACCAACCTTATTTGGGTGGCTAAAAAGGTATTTCATAATCATTGATGATTATCCTTACGCAAGGATGTATTTCCATGATGATCCTAAGCTCAACTTTCCTGAGGGTGAGCAAAGAGACAACAGCAGGAGGAGGCAGAGAGACTAGTACAGGTCGCTATGATAGGAGGAGATGTGTTACAAGATCCAGATCTAGTAGAGATCCTATCAGAGATAGAGTGCCACATGGAGGGACTAAGACACGGGATTGATGAGATCATGGTCAATCAACTTCCATTGCGACTTCAGTGACACATAATCAAAGTGCCTAGTCGTATTGGTCAATTATTGTGCAAGATAGCTTGTGTAGTGCCATTGTATCATGAGCACCACTAATTTGTCTACTTAGATGTTTTGCATGTAGTTTTTATATGGAAAATGTAGCCATATGTATCTTAGGGCACAGATTTTGTAAAACCAAACTTAATATATATATATACATATATATATACACAGTGTTTCCTAGTTCCTATTCTGCTTTCAATATGAAGGGATGTGAATTTAAGGATATTTACATTCTTTTCAAATGTCGATCTAAACCAAAATTAGCTAGGGTGTCTGCTAATGTGTTCATATTTCTAGAAAGGTGTTCATATAATATGAAATCAAAATGTGTTTTCATAAGATGCACTCTCAAAACCATGTAAAGGATGGTAGGATTTCTCACTGAATAGATGTTCGCGAGTTGTAGTACTACAAGCTTAGTCAAGTCTGATGACTATATGACGAATACCATGTGAAATAGCTTCAAAAATTAGCTCAACCACTACGTTATACTTAGCAACATTGTTAGTCGAGTGACCAATGCAAATCCCTTTCATAGTCACTAGCTCGCCATTTGGAGAAAATATAGACCATGTTGCACAGGATATGTTCTAAGTACTACGACTAGAACCATCAACATAACCAATATATGGTTTGAGAGATGTTGACATATGCAATCCAAGAGTAAACAAAATCAACAAAAACCATGGGAAACTCTTAAAAGCACACTACAAACACACTTGACACACCTATAGACAATATGTACATAGTGTACCATCCATGTGATCAAGCATAGCATTTTTTGAGGTATAAGCCATTTCTAGGCTACGACAATGGAACTCTATCGAGATATACAAGGTCATTAGCCTCTTTTGGAAGGACTTTCTTTATAATGTATGGGCCTAGCCACATAGGTTGGAACTTTCCTTGACATAATTTGTTAGCCTCCTAGTCATATAAGAGAACAAGATCTCCTTTGAAGAATATTCAAGGCTTGAACTTTTGTAATATTATGCTTTGATGTGTCTTTTATCAGTTTCATTGGCCAACATGGCATCGCGTCAGGTTTCATCCAAACGAATTATATGTAAAATGTGCTCCTCCTCTATGGAAGTAGCAGGAAGAAGCTTGATAGCTAGTTTCAGTGATGGAATTTCGCATTCGATGGGGAGGATCACTCCCAAACCATACACCAATTGGAATGGTGTGAATCTAGTAGTAGTCCTAACTAAGGTTTGATGTGCCCACAAGGTAGCAAAGAGAATCAAGTTCTAGTCCAATTTGTGGACCCCTATCATACCTCGAAGCATAGTCTTAAGAAATTTGTTAATCACCTCAACTTTTCTATTAACCTTAGGATAATAGTCAGTGGAACTTTCATGTGAAAGTCCCAATTTGGAAGCTAATTCAGTCATCATATGATTCTGAAATTGCTTCCCATGATCCATTACTATTGCTTGTGGAACACCAAACCTAGAAATCATGTGGTTGAAGAAAATGTATGCATCCATTTCATCGGTATTATTGAATGTAGGCATCATTTCGGCCCACTTAGTAAAGTACTCAACAACAAAAATAATTTAGCGATGACCCCTAGCTGAGTGAGGGTTACATATCATAAAATCGATGCCCCATTTCATAAAGGGACCAAAAATGACAATGATATGTAACGGAGTATGCGGAGCACAATTTTTTTTATCATAGATATGGAATGCATGACATTTTTGGATTGCGAGGATACAATCATGGAAAATGGTGGGCCAAAAGTAACTAGCTTGTAAGATTTTTTGCGTGGTAGCATAACCAGATAGAGGTCCACCACGTGCCCCCCACTGGAATTCATTCAAGAATTTCTCGGCCTCCTCAAGAGTGAGGCATCTCTATAAAATTGCATCAATACCATGATCATAAATGGTTTCATTGATAATCATGTAATTTCAGGATTGGTTCTAGATACATCACTTCTCTGAGCGAGAGGTATTAGGATGGAAAGTATGGGTCTAGATATAGATGAGAAAATTTCCATACCATGGGTCAAATGATGAGATCTGGAACAATGACTCATCTAGGATAGAATATTTAGATGTAGATTCAACATCAAGGGAAGGGATATTGCACATTATCTTGACAAAAATGAACGATTCCTTTGACTTGGATTTGATGAATTGCAAGTCAAACTCTTGGATAATAATGATCCCATTAGTGTATTTTCCCCCTAGTAGTTAACATGAGAATATGTATGTCATAGGGTTACAATCTAAAACGAGCATAGTTTTTTGAAGCAAGATGTAATGGAAAAATATCTGGACGGCTTGAATGACCGCCAAAGATAACATTTCCACATGAGTATATTAGATCTCAATATCGTTGAGGTTTTGACTCAGATAATAAATCGGATGTTCAATCCCCATATCATCTACTTGTACCAACAGCACAACTATAGTAGAGATGGCGACAGCAAGGTACAGAAAATAATCGCACTGATAGTCGGGAGGATATAAAAGAGATGCCCGAACTAATACATCTTTCAAGGCATTAAACACTTTCTACTTAGCGTCATCCCAATGGAAGGGAATATAATATTTTAGTAAGAGAGTAAATCCTTTGGTTAGCTCAGCGTAGTTAGGGATGAACCTCCTCAAGAATTTTGATTTCCCTTGGATTCTTTGTAACTAGACAAAATTGGAAGGCATAGGCAATTTGATGATTACCTAGACTTTTAGAGGATCAATAAAAGTTCCTTGTTTATAAACTATGAAACCAAGGAGTCGACTAGAACCAATACAAAACACACATTTTTGTGGTTTAATTTGAATGTTATAATGTATACAACATATAAAAATGGCCCGTAAATGCATGGGGTGATCAGCCCGATGCTTGGAGTGAGCAGGAAGACTGTCCAAATAGGGTTGCATGATGTGCTTGATATCATGGAAAGTTTATTCCATCGCATGTTGAAATGTATCCCCTGTGTTCTTTAAAATAAAAGGAAGCATTCTATAAGAAAAAGTACCCTAGGGAAAAATAAATGTAGTTTTCGGTTGGTCCGTCAGGAGAATGTTGATTTTGTTATAGCCTAAGAATCCATCCATAAATGAATGAATCTCGCATCCAACATAATCGTCAACAATCTAGTCAATAAATGGGGTTGGATAGTTGTCCTTTGGACAAGCTCGATTCATGTCCTGATAATCGACACATACCTGGATTGTGCTTTGGTTCTTCATGACAGGGACAACATTCAATACTCAATCCGTTAAAGGAACGAGATATATGAAACCAGACTGAAGAAGCTTTTTGATTTCAGCTCTTATTCTAGAAGCTTTCCTGGGATGGACTGGATGGAGGCATTATCAGAAGGGTTTGGCATCGGGGTACATTTTGATTTCATGCACTACAATATTTAGGTCAGTATCTGGCATTTCCTCATATGTCTAGAAAAGGACATCTCGAAACTCACAAAAAATGGTTCGATAAATCTTGACTTCAAACAAAGTGAGAGATTCTCTGATATATATATTTTCAACTATTCTTGGTTTAGTTGAAATATCGAGGGGAATTGTTTCTTCGATATTCAAAACGATCTTTTTAGAGTTGATCTCATGAATGGAAACATAATTTATAAGGGTTTCGATGAGATTAGGTAGCTACACACCACTAAGATCATCTTCAGTGGTATCTGGGAAGGAGGAATGGTGATGATCTTCATCCCATGGTGCGTCATCTGACATCATGATCTCCATGATGCTTTCGTTGGTATAGAATGTATGCAAGAAAGGATCAAAGGGTGTTCCATAATCTAGTGATTGATCTACCCAATTAATCAAAGAAAAAGTATGGGTCACAAAAGCCGAGAAGATGGCTTCATAATATTTCTCAAGAAGGCAAAGCAGTATTCAGTCACCAAAACTTTGGTGCTAGTTTCATTAGGGAAAATCCATGGATCGGCTAGGGTCGTAGATGATGCTATCATGTTGATATAAGCAACTAAAGTGGAGGAGTTGGGAAGGGGAGGGGGAGGGAGAAAAAAATTTCCCATAAGGGATGAATCCTTCAATAAACTAGCTCCAACATGTTGATAGGAATGTAGGGCTTCCCCTACAAGAGGGACACTTCCAGTAACATTGGAATCAGAGGCAAAAAATGTGACTTGATCTATGGCCATGATCCCACTTTTATGAGGAAAGGTGATAATACGGAAGTAAGTCAAAATGAAGATAACCATAGAATAAACCGATGTACGTCCAAGTAGAAGATTATAATTGAAAGTTCCATCAATAACTTCTACTTCAATAGAGACAAATTTTCCCCCTAATTCCACTTCGAGGGGATTCAAAATTCCACAAGTTTTATACACCCTTCCATAAAATTCTTTTAATGTGGTGGTCGATTGACTCAGTTGGTGTGAACCAATCACCTTCTATCATGACAAGGACATGATGCAAGTTGAAGCTCCCTCATCCAAAATAGAATGAAGAATTTTCTTACCATCGACAATGACCTCTATCATAAAATCTAATTGATCTGAAAGTTGGGGGTATAGTTCTCATGAGAGAAAACTACTAGTTTGGAATATGATGGATCCACACATCCGACAGCTGACAATAAGGCCTTCTCTTTGGTGGCACAGTTTTGAAACACCTCAAGAATTTATGTAGCCGAAGGAGACTGAGAAAAATATTCAACTACACTATAATTTTGAGTAGCCCTCGAACGAGGGTTGAAATTAGACTTATGGATAACACCATTTAGATGCTTGATAGTCAATTATGAAGGAACCAAAGGTGGATTAGGATCAGATAAATGTGATGTCAAATGGGTAGTTTGATCAATGGCCTGACCATTCGGTCGATTTTCATTACCATAATCCCTATTCTGAGTGGCCACTGTGACATCAGATTTCAGCTTTGAGGCAGAAAGCATCAAAATTGTGTTAGAGGAAGAGGCATCCCAAGAAACCATATGGGTCTCTTGATTGTGAAACGGGTCATTCAACACAACAGGAGAAGTGGATGATTTAAGGAGCTAATTCACTTAAACGGCAGTGTGGACAATCACATGTAAAGTGATCCTTGTTACAAATCAAATATGGGTCTTTAGGATTTCATTTCTCATCAGAAGACGAATTTGTTTGTTAATCCTATGGCGATGAGTCTTTATTTTTCTTTCCTTTACCTTTCTTCTTACTTCCAATTTGTTGTTGAGACTTTCCTTTATCAGAGGAGACGAAATTTATCTTAGAAGTAGAAGTCGTAGGAAAATGAGATGGATGGTTTTGTGCATGAGCGATAATAGAAATACCATATGGTTTACTCACCAACTACAAAATGGCAGAACCTATAATTCCATCATCAGCATGTGATTCTTTACCAAGTGGAGGAGGAACATTATTCAAAGGTCTCAGAGTGTTTGGTATCTTATCATAGAGCGTGCCCGATTAGGTATAAACTAGATCTAAATATTTAGCACGAGCAATAACTTTCTCTTAGGTCACAACCTGAACTTTGGCCACATCTTCTATTATGGGAGCTAACAAAGATTTCACAAACCATTCTGCTAACAACTAATTGGGAACATAAGTCTTGACTAGTCAGTGACGACGTCTCCATTCATGAATGTGATCTGAAATGTGAGTAGAGTTTGATTATTTGAAGTTAGTTAATAGTTCTATTCTAGTTTCATATCTGATGGCAAACTAGAAATGTGAGAGGAAGTTAGTGGCTAAAGTGTTGAAGTCATGACATGACACTCTAAGTAATTCAATATACCATTTAGTTGCAGTACCTATAAGCATTTGTTGGAAAATATGGAGTCGAATGGAATCATCATTGAGTGAATTGGATGAACACCATAGATGATATGTCATAAAATGTGTCCACGGGTCTTCTCCAAGATTCCCATTGAACTTTGGGATATTAGAATGAAATTTAGTGGGAATAGTTGACCACCATGATGAATGAGTGATGGGATCATTACTAAGACTAGTTAAATCCAGTAATTCAAGAGTAGCCATAAAAGGCAACTGTCGATTAAAGTCTATAGGTGGATGGCCTAGATATGAAGGGATAGCTTGGGAAACAGACACTTGCATTCCTAGATATAGAGTGTTCTGATAATAAGTAACCTGGTTACCAGAATATGGAGGGTTCTGAAAACCAACATAAAAATGTGTTTGATTCCCAGCCCTAGGATGGCAATAAAGCTACTGGAATGGTTGAGTTTGGATTTGTTGGCCTTGAAAAGACACTTTATGTGATCCATATTGTTTCCCAATCGGGGTTTTCATTTCCCCCTGGTATGGGTTTGATTGGGACTATGCCAAATCTTGAAGAATTTGACCTACCGAAACTTGAGGAGTACCTTGTGAAAGAGATTGAGAAGGTGAGGGACCATGTACGAGTTTGACAAATTGGGATCTAGGGAGAACCAAACATCATTTGAACAAGATGTAAAGGTTGGTTCACATATATTTGAGCTTCTTGAGGTGTTGATGGGTAGATAGGAATTTGTGATGAATATGGTATAGTTTGATAATTCAACAATCAATCCCAATATGAACTAGGTTGTACTAGTATAGTAGGTTGTCAAACACTAGAAGCTATTCTATGATGAGGAGGACTATAACTAGGTGGATTACCATATTGAGGTATACCAACAACAAGTTACCCCCCTTCCATGGGAGGAGGGGATGATGGAGGAAACTAGGATACAGATGGAGGGTACCTAACATAATGCGGGTTGGGTTGTTAAGGGTAGCTTTTCCCAATGATGTAAGGGGTAGCCTACTCCTCTATAATAGGTGTAGACAAAGGAAGAGGAGAAGATTGTGTGGAATTCATAAGAGAAGTACTAGACATTATTCCCAAATTGGATGACATGGCAAAGGTCCATGGATTGGAAGACACACTAGAAAGGGTACTAGATAATCACTGATAGCCAGGCGGGATAGACGAGCCACCATATAAATGAGCATCTAGTGATGTTACAAACATAGATTAGGATGAAACACTTTATGTCCCAACCATAGTGTTAGACATAGGCTTGGAGTTTGAATCCATTCTAGTCATGGTTAACACCCCCAATGAATATTGCCATGAAAAATCCACGAGTAAGCCCAAAGAATCAGGTAAAGGATATTGTGTTGGCATTTGAAGAGATGGAAGAGGACTGGTTAGATATAAGTAAAGTCCTTCCAAATGGAAAGGAGTAGAAATATGAGGATCTTCTTGTGGTATCTATTCAATACATAAATGTTTGTATGGAAGAGGCTCATCGTTAGGCCCAAGATATATTGGTTCTGTCTGAGACAAAGGAAGAGAGGAGGAAGCTCGCAAAGACTCAAGTAAATATGGTTGAGGCTCCTTGGGTTCAATAACCTTACGAAATAAAGTTTCTAGTTCAGGGAGATCAGATTCAATGACCTCAGGTAACAAAGTTTCAAGGACTTGTATTTCAATTATATCAATGTCACCAATAGGAATAGATGTAATCCCGAGTTTGGAACTCAAAGGGATAGATGATTCTGGTTGATCAATATCAGGAGGAATGCCATAAGTAGTTCTTGATACTCCCAATTCGGTAGTTTGCATTTTCCTATGTCTAGGATGATGGTTAGCAGTAGCCTCTAGAGGAAGAGGAGGCTTATTTTGCATTATACGCAAATGATGGGGAGGGGGATTTTTTTTCTTCCACATTCAATGATAAATTTTATTAACACAAAAAGAAATAAATAAAAAAGAGGGTAATCTAGGCATAAAGGATTACCAAGCAACCATGAACTACAATATACATCTTGGAAAACCAAGGACTTAATGTATGACAACTAATATCCCTAAATGTTATGTTCAGTGTATCACAGTATACAAGGAGGCATACTTGGTTACCTATGGATGGATAACAACCTATTGGGGACTCCCAAAATATACGCAATGGTACATGGAAGTGCAGTGTGTAGTAGCATTGTCTAATGTGTAACCATTCGATGAGAGTGTTCCTATATACTTTACGTGCATGGAGCGCCACCAATATACTCGAAGTTTCGTGGAGTATGATCCTATACACTCACATACATGGAATGGTATTTCACCCCCATGATGAAACACTGGAAAACAACAAAAACTCCTACATCTAAAGATGTCGAAACACATCTCTAGTGTAGACCTCTAGATGTTTGCAGTAATGTTACAAATGCTCTTTAGGTTGATTCAATAAATTTTACTGTTTATCTTTGATTAATTTTTAGTTTTAGGGTTCACCACAAATGTCACCTGAATACCCTAAAATGCAAGTCTAGCATGAGAAAATAGAAATCCTTTCTTTTTCAAAGAACATATAGCTAATGAAGGGAAGAAAAAACCAAGATGTAGCACACAATATGCAGAAAACAAGATGCAAGATGCAATTTCCTTTCCAATGCAACTGTTCTTATGCTAATGCACATGCAAAACCCTAAATTTCAAAGAAATTTTTTTCTTCTCACTACATTGTTGACGTTACTAGACTCATCAACATGTCAAGGGGATCTCCCCAGTAAGAAGTCCTAGACCTCACACCATTTAGAGTAGGAGTCCCAACAGTGGTTAGTAAAGTAATGCCTTGACCGTGGTAGGCTGTAGAGGTAAGTGTGATAAATTTGTCAGAAGAAAGTGTGTGACCTTACAATGAGACAAGTGAGATGCGCGGGGGTTCTAACACATGGATGGGAAAAGGAAGTGTGTCCCTTAGAATCCTGTAATAGTACACAGCCTAAAAGGAACACACAAGTGGAATGACATCACAAGCTGGAAAGTAGAATAGTCCACAAACCAAAGTGATGGTTACTACAACAACACATCTTCAACAAGATTCATACAATTTCATACAAAATAGTTCATGAACAAATTCGTAAGTTAAATAACATACATTAATTACTAAAGCAACCAGAGTAGTCCAACTACAATAAAAACATATGCATGAAAACATGTTGGTTCAATTATATAATTAAGTGAAAATTCCATCCATACATACACCATTGAAAACTACTTGCGCCAATAGTGGAACATTACAGTGAACACCACTTGCTCCTCCAAAGAAGTGTACTCGCTCTACGATGTGGAAAAGCCAAGGCTTGTCACAATACTCTCGGAGCCTTCTCTAAGCAATGCCTAGCCAAAATATTGGCTCACAAAAGTCTCTACTATGACTTATGAGGTTCTATATATAACAAAGGGTGGGGTGATCCTTGACATTCCCCTTTGACTCTATGACTACCCTCATGACTCTTCAACTCCTTTACAAATAAATCTTTATATTACATAGTGACTGTTCACATTCCAGTAATGACACTTGGAATTTCAATTACAGTATATTTATAAATAATAATATAATTTCCACATATACCTATGTGGGAAAAAATAGGATTGAGTCAACCTAAAAAGACGAAAACCATTACTCGGAAGCTTGGGGAAAGACCAACTCGGCAACATCCTCTTGGTGGTCTTCTATGACAAATGGATACCAAGCTTGGTACTGTGCTATTATGTCCCCGTACTATTTGGTGATGTCTTTCTCAAAACAAATTCTTGCCTGCATGGCTTTTGGGTATATGGTTCTATAACCTTTGTCCAACTTATCTTGAAGCATGCACAACATTTTCCTCGGTGTGGTTGGACCATCGATGTACATCTGCATGTTTTCTGTGCTTGGCTGTAAGTCATCCCTGGTGTCCTCTCACATTAACTGCTCCATGTACCTATTGACCTCTAGCGGGACTTGGTTCTTATTAATGGCTTGAGTGAGAGATCTAATTGAAGGGATCTTGTGTGTCCTCACTATGACATTCAGCCTTTTAAACAACCATGCATAGGATGCCTCAATACTAGTGATGAGCAGACGAAGCTACTCATAGTTTCGGATCAACATCTAGGTCTGTGATTTGTCTAGCCCTACCTATGGCTTCATTATTTTCTAAAAGTAAAGTGGGGCTCCCTTGTACCTCATTGTCCATTTCTGTACATGCGTAATAGCAGTGCGAATGTCTTTGAAAGTTTGGGAAATCTCTATGCACTACTACTGAAAACCATATAGGTCAAGAACCACCTTGTGGATGGTGAAAAATCTATCATACAACTTCTACATGGTGGTCTCAAGAGTCTATACTTCAACAAATATCACTTTTCTCATCTCTTTCGTAGCGGATCCTACGGATTTTTTTGTCCTATACCTGGCCTCTTGCAAGTCCTTTGTCATCAAATCATTCTCTGTTAACAATAACTTGACAGTTGAACTTGTGGCTTCTACATAACCCTTAGAAGCATTGACCATGGCAGCTGGATGTCTTCTAACATATGACACAAACACCCTTTCCTCTATTTGTGTAGGTGATGCATGATCATCTGAGAGATGATTTATTCATGCGTGTACAATCCTTTGTTGTGACTCATCAAATGGCATATTGTACACATCCATCACCAGATCATCATCAAGGAGAACAACCTCTCCTTGCTCACTCGGGACTAGTTCTAATTCTAGATGTGGTGGAGATTGAAGGGCAACCTTAGATGTTTTTGGCATGAGGTCAGTATATTGGTCTTGTGGCTCCTATTCCAAATCCTTGTCTATTGATTCCACAATTTTCTCAATCTACTGAGCAAGTTCCCAAACCTACACCTACTCACCCTCTTCTTCATCTGCTAGCTCCTCTAACTCCTCAACCTATATAGGAGTAGTTTCTTTTGTCATCACACCTTGCATTTCTTCCTATTATTGTTTCTGATTCTCTTCCCTTTCTCTCCTCCTTAGCTTTTTCTCTTCTTTCAGCTTCCTCTCTCATTCATGCAACTTCCTCTCTGCATCCTCCAAACATTGCTTCTCTCTCTCCATCCATTCTACTCTCCTTATGTGATGTTGCCTCTTCATCTCTATTTCCAAAGATACTCCCTCAACAAGAGGAACTCCTTTAAACTTCTAGATTTTCTTAGCCTTTGGGTTCTCCGAAATATTCCTCTTCCCTTTGTCCTCTGTCAGTTTGCTACTCACTATAGATATTTTTGTTGCTTCCTATGGTGTTTCTGCCTACATAGTTGCTTTCCATTCTATAGCCATGTTGACCGGTTCATTGAGCTTAGAGGATTTGTAACAATACAACCAAGGATCTTCCTCTACCCAATGACATGCCCTATGGATCCATGTATTGTCCACCTTTGCACGGTGGTTCTTGCATATGCAGTGGGAACCATACAGATTGAATTCCTTGGTACCAAACTCAAGCTTCTCCAATTCCTTGGCCTCGATATCCGCATCCTTCAAGCTCTGGATCTTGTACAATCCAATCCACAAAGGAAGAGTAGGCCATGGTTCCTTCTTCCTCCTATGCAGTCCTACTCATAAACCTATGGAGATGTGATACACAACCTCTTGCATGGCCAAATTATCCATGGAAAACCTAGGTAACACATGCGGAGGCTTCTCTCTGCCAAAAATAATAATGATGGTGCCATCATGTGAGGCATACCAATCTGCATTGTTAAGTAATGCCTACATTGCTTTATGGGAAATGTAGGGTGGATCCTAATCGAAGATCATCTTGTAAACTAGGGTGATGAAATGGTCAAATAGCCTCACCATGGCTCCTCGGTAGTTTCACTCAAAGAGTAACTTGCAATAAATGTTCACAACACTCTTATGGTAGCCATTTCCAACCCATTCCAGGAAACTAATGCTAGGCATATATTGCATCAAGTAGGTACGCGGACATATAGAAACTCAATTTCTCATCTTTAGGTGGATTCTGGGCATTAGTCACATGCACTTTCAGCTGAAGAGCCAACATATCTGACCAGTTGAATGGCCTTCCTTCATTTTCCAACTCATCCAACACAACTACCCAATTCTACGGAAAGGTCTACATGCTCTCTTGACCATACAAACATCATGCAAAGATGATCAAGAGTTGGTAGGCCTTCCTAAGTGACTTAGTCTTTAGATCTGATTGGGTGTCAACCTAAACTTCTATGGCTCTTTCACCCAATTCTTCATGATGTCTCTAGTGTTCACATTGTTTTGGGGTATAACAGAGTGCATCCATGAGGTTCACCATCTATGGTAAGTGATACATCTGATGATATTTCTCCATCCTAAACGTAGCAAGATGAGTTCCACTAAGACTTATCAATGTCGATATTAGTATTTTGGACAAATCACATCGTTAGGATTTGCTCGAAGTCGAACCAACTAATGTGTTTCATCGTCAGGACAAGGTTGCATTGTCTCATGATTGATATGTGAGACAATCTAGTGAATGATGTCTGCACATGGGAAGGCAGGGTACCTACATGCAACCTTATACAATCCTGACTGATGGATGTTGATATAAACTTGTCGATTTTCCATATCTTCTTTGAAACTCCTTGCAAATATGTCCTTAATTTCTTGCAATGTTAACTTCATGTCCTTCTCTATGAATAATTGTATGTCTGCACAAACTCCCAAGGAGGTTAGAAGGGGGGTGGAGTCATAGGGGGTTTGAGGGGTGTAGGTAATCCCACTCAATGGGGTCTGAGGTAGTGCCTTGGAAAATTTTGGTTTTGGACCCTATATTAGGTTGGGCGGACCTACCTATGCTTTTGTGCATGTTTTTCGCACATGGTTTTAGATGCGATGGTTTTCAGTCCATGGTTTTGGACGTGATCGTTTTTAGTCCATGGTATTGGATGCTTTGGCATGTATAACTATATATTGCAACATTGAAAGGAACATAATGAAAAATCAAGCTGGTAGTCCCAGTTTTGGGATCCAAGGGAAAATCTCTGTGTATATGTGTTTTATGTGTTATGCTCTCGCACTGTTTATTTTCTGTTTTTTAAAATTCAAATGCAGGTAATTTCTGTATGAGGTTAAAACCTACATTTGGTATCAGAGCTATTTTTGGCTTCAATGGGACACCTTTATTGCTGAGAGGTTTTGCTCGGGCCTGTGGTAGACCCTGTTCAGTGGGAGATCTATGAGATCAATTCTGGTGGTGAAAGAAGATGGAGAGCAGTGGAAAGATAGAGATCAAGAAATTTAATGGTCATAGTTTTGAGTTGTGGAAACTCAAGATGGAGAATTTGTCGGTGGATAAAGATCAATGGATTGTAGTAGATCCAGGTACTAAACCAATCGAAGTGTCCAATGAAGAATGGAAGAAGTTGGATTGGAAGGCAAAGAGCACAATACCATTGTGTGTCTCAGATTCAATATTGTTGAACGTATCAGGGGAAGCTATGACAAAGGCTTTGTGGGACAAGTTAGGGGCTTTGTACCAATCTAAGTCTCTAGTAAATAATTGTTCTTGCAGAAAAAGTTGTATAACCTGAGGATGAAAGATGGAGACTCGGCGACAGAGCATTTGAACACATTTAATACTGTGGTAAGTCAGTTATTATCTGTTGATATTAAAATTTGAGATGAAGATAAGTGCATCAGTTTGTTTTGTTCTCTACCAGATTCGTGGGATAGTTTGGTTA
The DNA here is from genome assembly GCA_000404065.3 of Pinus taeda. NCBI lineage: Eukaryota > Viridiplantae > Streptophyta > Pinopsida > Pinales > Pinaceae > Pinus > Pinus taeda. The sequence goes on along the minus strand of APFE031313295.1, from coordinate 148,080 downwards.
TTGCAATAGGTAGCAATACAACTGCCTTGCAGATTGATGAAATAGTCTCATCCTTGCTGACGGAGGAGATGAGACGGAAAAATATGGAGAGCCAGAATGGTGATTCCTTGTCTATATGAGGATGATCCCAAAACAGAAACAAAAGTAAGTCATCAAGTGGAAGATCTAAATCTAGAGGGAGATCTAAATCTCCAAGAAATCTTTTAAAGGTGGTGTGTTGGAAATACGAAAAGGAAGGGCACTACAAAAGGGACCGTAAATCTAAAGATCTTGATAAAGGAAAGGGATCTGATGATGCTCCTTCTGCAGAGGTGAAAACCACCTCAGATGAAGGTGGGGATGTGTATTTTGCTTCTTCAAGTACACATGTAGATCATGAGGCATGGTTGATTGACTCAGGTGCATCCTTTCACTTCACTCCCCATAGAGAGTGGTTCTGTGAGTATGAAAAATATGATGGTGGTGATGTCTTCTTAGGGGATAATAGGAAGGCTAGAATCATTGGTCATGGAAAAGTAAAATTGAAGTTGCAAGGCAAAAGGGTTAGAACACTTCTGGGTGTTCTGCATATTCCTGCATTGGCCAGAAATCTAATTTCTGTAAGTAAGTTGGATGATGCAGGTGTAAAAATAGTGTTCTAGATGGATACCTAAAAGATGGTTTAGGGGGCACTGGTATTGATGCGAGGAGTTAGAATTGGAACTATGTACAAGCTACAAGGTAGCACTATTGTTGATGGGTGCAACAATTCTGTGGTTCCTGAAAGCAGAGAAGAAAATCTAGTGGTCTTTGGAGAGAAGACCATATTATGGCATCAAAGGCTTGGAAATATTGGAGAGAAGGGCCTTCGAATACTTCATGGTAAAGGTATGGTAGAAGGTATGAGTAATAGCTCTCTGGATTTTGATTTCTATGAAAATTGTGTATATAGGAAGCAAAATCAGGTGAGTTTCCCCTCTGGTGGTAAGAGGGTGAATTAGATATTAGAGCTTGTGCATAGTGATCTATTCGGACCTATGAAGTTTCCATCACTAGGTATGTTTGTGTACTATGTATCCTTTATAGATGACTTCTCGAGGAATACATGGATGTATTTCCTTAAGAACAGATCTAAAGTCTTTGATAGGTTTAAAGAATTTAAGGCTCTGGTGAAAAACCAGATAGAGAAGAAGATAAATGTGTTGAGGACAGATAACGGTGGAGAGTTTTGCAGTAAGGAATTTTAAGAATTCTATAAGAAGTGTGATATAGCACAGTAGAAGTCTACTACTCCATACACAATTGAGAAAAAATGGAGTTGAAGAAAGAATGAACAAGATGTTTATGGAAAGGGAAAGAAGCATGCTCAGTGGTGTGAGATTAGGATAGGAATTCTGGGAAAAGGTGATGGAGAGAGCATGTTACCTGGTCAACAGATCACCTTCATCAGAGTTGGAGGATAAGACTCCACAAGAGGTATGGACGGGTAAGAAACCCTCTCTTTCATATCTGAGGTATTTGGATGTGATGCATATGTACATGTTCTAAAGGAGAAATGAACCAAGTTGTATAGTAAATCAGAAAAATGCATCTTTATTTGGTATAAGGATGGTTTAAAGGGTTATAAGCTTTGGAACCCAGTAACAAGGATGGATGTGTACATCCGAGATGTGGTGTTTAGAGAGGTAAAAGATGTTATTAAACATGAATTCCAACTAACGGAACTTGAGAAGATAGATTTTGAGCTAAAGGAGGAAGAATCAGACTCTATAGTAGAGGAGGAATCAGAAGACGAAGAGCCACAAACGCCGAGTGTGAGAAGATCAGTTCGAGAAATAAGGCAGCTAGAAAAATATAGTCCATCTGATTTCTGTTCAAATTTTTCTTTATCTATTACTGATGATGATCCTAGAACTGTGAAGGAAGCAATAGATTCAGAGGATTGAAAACTCTTGAAAGAGGCCATGGTTGATGAAATGGCATCTTTGCACAAAAATGAGGCTTGCGATCTGGTGGAGTTGTCGGCTAGAAGGAAACCCATTGGCAACAAATGGGTGTTCAAGAAGAAGACAAATGCAGAAGGAAAGGTGGAGAAATACAAAGCTCAGTTGGTAGCAAAAGATTATTCCCAGGTGTCAAGAATTGATTTTGGTGATATTTTTTCTCGTGTTGCCAAGGTAACTTCTATTAGATTACTTTTATCTATTGTTGCTGCTTTTGATTTTGAGGTAGAACAAATGGATGTGAAGACAATATTTCTTCATGGGGATCTGGCTAAGGGGATCTACATGAAGCAACCTAAAGGCTTTGCGGTGAAGGGTAAAAAAGAACTGGTATGCAAGTTAAAGAAGTCTCTATATGGCTTAAAACATTCACCAAGGAAGTGGTATCAGAAATTTGATACATTTATACGAGGACTTGGCTTCACAAGAAGCAAAGTAGATCACTGTGTGTATTTTAAATTAATTAGTGAGCATGTTATTTATCTGGTCTTCTATGTGGATGATATGTTGCTGGTTGGAAATGACAAAGAAATTATCTAGGATTTGAAGACCCATTTGTCCTCCAAATTCGACATGAAAGATCTTGGTGCTGCACATTATATTTTGGGCATCGAAATTAAAAGAGATCAGACAAAGAGAAGCTCTGGTTAAACCAGAGGAAGTATGTAGAGACAATATTGCATAGGTTTAATATGTAGGATAGTAAACTGGTGAAGGTTCCTATTCCTGTAGGTGTAAATTTATCTATTGAACAGTGTCCCAAGACACAAGAAGAGGAAGAGGACATGTCCCATGTTCCATATGCAAGTGAAGTTGGTAGCTTAATGTATGTGATGGTCTATACTAGACCATACATTACACATGCAGTGGGAGTATTGAGTAGGTTTATGTCAAAACCAGGGAAGGAGCACTGGACATCAGTGAAGCGAGTTTTCAAAGTATTTGCGTGGAACTAGTGATATGGTTTGTGCTACCAAGGAAGACCAGGATTGGACAGAATGTTGGATATTCATGGCTTTGGTTGATGCAGACTAGGTTGTAGATCTGGATCAGAGAAGATCTACAAGTGGGTATGTGTTTAACCTATTTGGAGGTGCAGTTAGTTGGATGAGTAAGAAACAATCTGTAGTGGCACTATCAACTATAGAGGCAGAATACATCCCAGTCACTCATGCAAGCAAGGAGGCAGCTTGGTTGCAGAGATTGTGTTCAAGTATGGGGTTAGTACATGGAGCTATAAGGATATACTGTGACAGTGAAAGTGCAATTTTCTTGGTAAAGAACCCTGCATTTCATTTAAAGACAAAACACATTGATGTTCAGTATCCCTTTGTGAGGGATATGATAGAAGACAAAAAGGTGTTGCTGGTAAAGGTGGACACTTTGAAGAATACTGCAAATGCATTGACAAAATCTATGAGCTCTGAGAAGTTCTATTGGTGTAGAGAATAAATGGGCATTACAGGGCTGGATAAATGACTAAGCTCTCTTGTGGCCCCCTGTGGAAAGAAAACAACAAGTGGGAGAATGTTGGGTTGTGTTATATTCTTTCCATGACTAGCCCACGTAGTTAACTAGGGGGTTAGAAGGGGGGTGGAGCCTCCCTTTCGTTGCACCAATTACATAGCGATGGGAATCATAGGGGGTTTTCTACTCCCTATAGATATTTTTGCTGCTTCGTATGGTGTTTTTGCCTACATATTTTCTTTCCATTCTATAGCCATGTTGATCGGTTCATTGAGCTCAGGGGATTTGTAACAATACAATCGAGGTCTTCCTCTACCCAATGACATGCCCTATGGATCCATGTATTGTACACCTTTGCACAGTGGTTCTTGCATATGCAGTGGGGATGATACAAATTGAAGTCCTTAGTGTCGAACTCAATCTTCTCCAATTCCTTGACCTCAACATCTGCATCCTTCAAGCTCTGGATCTTGTACAATCCAATCCACAAAGTAAGAGTAGGTCATGGTGCCTTCTTCCTTCTTTGTAGTCTTACTGATAACCCTATGGAGATGTGATACACAACCTCTTGCATGGCCAAATTATCCATGGAAAACCTAGGTAACATATGCAGAGGCTTCTCTCTGCTAAACATCCTAATGAAGGTGCCATCTCAATTTCTCATCCTTAGGTGGATTTTGGGCATTAGTCACATGCACTTTCATTTGAAGAGCCAACATATCTTACCAGTTGAATGGCCTTCCTTCATTTTCCAACTCATCCAACACAACTACCCAATTCTACGAAAATGTCTTTTTGCTCTCTTGACCGTACAAGCAGCATGCAAAGATGATCAAGACTTGGTAGGCCTTCCTGAGTGACTTAGTCTTTAGATCTGATGGGGTGTCGACCTGAACTTTTATGGCTCTTTCACCTAATTCTTCATGATGTCTCTAGTGTTCACATTGTTGTTGGGGTATAGCATCCATGCGGTTCACCATCTATGGTAAGTGATACATCTGATGATAGTTCTCCATCCTAAATGTAGCAAGCTGAGTTCTGCTGACACTTATCAATGTCGATATTAGTATTTTGGATTAATCAAATCGTTAGGATTTGGTTGACGTTTAAAACCAACTAATGTGTTTCATCATCAAGACAAGGTTTCATCATCTCGTGATCGATATGTGAGACAATCTAGTGAATGATGTCTGCACGTGGGAATGTAGGGTACCTACATGCAACCTTATACAATCCTGACTTATGGATGTTGACATAAACTTGTCAATTTTCCATATCTTCCTTGAAACTCCCCGCAAATATATCCTTAACTTCTTGCCATGTTATCTTCATGTCCTTCTCTATGAAAAATTGTCTGTCTGCATAGACTCCCAAGTTCATTGAAACTGTTGGGTTGTGTTATATTCTTGCCACGACTAGCCCACATAGTTAACCAGGAGGTTAGAAGGGGGTGGAGTCACAGGGGGTTTGAGCAGTGTAGGTAACCCCACTCTATGGGGTCTGGGGTAGCACCCTGGAAAATTTTGTTTTTGGACCCTATATTAGGTTTGGCAGACCTACCTATGGTTTTGTGCATGTTTTTCACACATGGTTTTGGTTGCGATGGTTTTCGGTCCATGGTTTTGGATGCGATGGTTTTTGGTCCATGGTATTGGATGCTTCATTCAAAACTTCATTCAAACCCTTGACAACTATTAAACAAAGAATGAAATCAGTAAAGGACAACCAAGAACAACTACAGCAGAAAGGTGTTTATATAATCAATTGCTTTTGTGGAGAACACTATATTGGGGAAACATTGAGGTCAGTCAGGATTAGGCTCAAAGAACATGGTGTAGATATCCGTAAATAAATAACATGCTCTTCAGCTTTAGCTAAGCATGCAGGTAAAACAAACCATCATATATGCCTTGAGGACACAAAATTTATTGCCAATGAAAAACACCATTTCAAACATAAAGTTAGCGAGGCACTTGAGATCATAAAACACCCACATAACCTTAATAGGGATGTAGGCTTGGAAATTAGTAGAAATTGGACCTCTCTACTCACCCCCATTGATTAAATTAACCCTCCCTTTCACATCCCCCTTCCTCCCTTCATCTTGCCCACCCTCTATAAATCAAAATAGTCCCTCACATAACCTAAAACAACATAAAGAATTATAAGAAATACTGCATTTGCAACATAATATCTAAACTTCACATTAAATAGAAATACAACTCTACTCAAAATATATTAACAATAATCCATTAACTCAAACACTTAGGGTTTTAGAATCTAGCTTAAAATAATCCTACAAATCAAGCTTTTAAAATTAATTAAATTAATTAAATAAAACAATATAAAACTAATTTTGCACTTTTATTTAATAGTGAAATTAAAAATAATAAAAAACTTATTACATTAATAATAATAAAACCTAATTAACATAAAAATTGTTGAAGAGAACCTAAAAATAAGCAAAGTACACAAGCTTATAACCAATAAACATTAACTAAAATTAATTAATTTAGATTCAAAATTAAGAAAACAATTCATAAAATAATATTAAATAGAAATAAGGCTCTACTTAAAATACATTAACAACAATCCATTAACTTAAACACATAAGAGTGTTAGAATCTAAGTTTTCATGAGCCTGCAAATCAAACTTTTAAAACAATAAAATAAATGAAATAAAACAATATTAAACTATTTTTCGTATTTTTTAATATTAAAATTAAAAAATAAAAATCTTATTACATTATAAATAATAAAACCTAATTAACATAATAATTTTTAAAATCTAAAATAAAAAATAAACAAAATGACAAATGAAATCAAAACATTAACTTAAATTAAAATTAAGTTAAGAATAATTAATTCAGAAACTAAGAATAACAATTTATAAACAAAAATAAATTATATTTAATTAAAAAATATATAAATTAAAAAGAATCTCTTTAATAAATGAGAACACAAAGAAAGTAATACATTCTATAATAAATATAATCTGATAAATTACAAGATTAATTATAAAAATATCATTAAACAAGTAAAAATTAAAATAAATAAAATTAAATAAATTAAAATATTTTATTCATTCAGATGATTGGCTTACCAACTTGAAAACCCACATATACCATATTTATTGCTCACGATTCACTTCTCTGTAAATTAGTCCTGATGATGAGTTTTGGTCTAGACTCGAAACGTCGACAAATAAAAGATGAACACTATGGAATATCCGAAGTCAGTCTCTCAAAAAACACACTTAATTTTCAAAATGGAGAAAACTAAGATGAAAATTTTCAACTACTAATTCAATTATGCTTTTTAGAATGAGGACTAGAACAATAATTCACTAAGTGACCAGCAATCAAACGCAATCAGTTTTCAAATGACCAAATGATAAGAACAAATAAAAATCAAAACAAATTCTTACCAAAGGAAATAACACAAATGAAAACCAGATGGAGGCTTTAGAGGGAGCACAAGGCACTAAAGGCTTAGGGAAGTTCAGTTGGAAGCAAGCTGACCAAAGGTGGGCTCAAGAACAAAGGAAAAGTTATGCAAAAATAGGTGTCGACAATGGTGCAGAAGAGGCACGAGTGCGTTTCAACACTAGTGCAGAGTGGGCCAGGGTGAGGTGCAATGCTCTATCAAAGTCACAGGGGGTGCATTGGGCCTGTGAAAGAGTTTTTCGACACAAAAATTGCAAAAAAGGCTTAATTAAATGAATTCCTAGGTTTGTTCTTGGTTGGATGATTCAACAAAGGTCTATCAAGGAGCTAATCAAACACAATGGACAAGGATACCACCAAGGAAATGCTTTGTTACCCAATATGGTCACCAGTTTTTTATACATTATTTATGATTACAGACAAAAGGCTAGGTCAATGGCTAACCTATAACAACATAGAGATGAGGAACAAAATGATTTTCCTTAAAGTAAATAGATGATGGAGTGAGTCCTACCTAGAATCCTTCGAACGCTTCACTCCTTCTTTAGCTTGGAAGCTCCATTTCTATTTTTGATTGCCAAAATTAGAACCTACACAGTCAGATAACACAAACCAAGAAACTATGAGATCTATGCAATATCATATAGGTACTTCATTCAATATATCAACATGGTAATGAAATAACTGAAATAAAAGCATCACATATAGGAAAACAATGAATTATTTTCATTAATATAAATGGAAGGAGATTACAACCATAAGTAGCAATTGATCTTGTAGAAGAGCTCCTCCAAGTTGTTGACTTGTCCTTTCCTTGTCACAATATGCACCTCCAATCACCCTAAATGGAATGATGACCAGACACTATAGTAGCATAAGGGAAGAATTATTCTCCAAAATCCAACCCCCAACCTCATAATAGGCTGGAAATATATAGAGAAGTAAGGTAATTTAGGATTTCTTATCCAATTACCAATCTAGGGTAAGAGATCCACCTCTTATGCAGGGATAGGATCAAAGGATAAGTGGTGAAAACTCCAATGTAGGTATGCATATGATCTAAATGTTTTATCCGAGGTAAGTAGTTCTAACAAATTCTAGAAAGTCCTACAACGTGAAGCTTTTAGGATACCAATCATTCTCCTAGATTTCTAGAACCAATGCAGGTGCAAAGGTGAGAAACCTCCTGGTGACCAACGTAGGCCACAATGGAGCAACCTACTGGTCAACACACCCCATTAGGCTTACAAGGAGTGTTAGTCCTTAAACTGGGTCAAATGAAGTAGTTTAGGGCTCAAACTCTTGGAAATAAAAGGTACATGCATAGATCTTTGTGACAGATGGTAACAAGGGGGAATGGGATGTTGATTAATCCCATTAGGAGGCTTACTGATCAGATGTGAAAAAATGGCCTATAACAAAACCAATTTCCGCCACTCATTTGTTTGCTCTAGGGGGTGATGGTTATTTTTAAGAGTCCCCCCTTGGCAAGAATTTGGGGGCAGTGCCCTCGAAGCTAAAAATGGATGTAAATTTGCCTTGTAAAATATTGTAATTTTGTATTCAATCAATCCATCCATTAGGCAGATGATCTGATGGTATAATTTATGTTTAATTTAGGTTTTTTTTCCTTATAAGGCCACCCCTCGCTATATATGAGGGAATTGTATTGTAGCTATGTAGATGTGTATTCTAAGCAAGAAAGAGAGATGAGATTGTGCGAGATCAAAGACAAAATTACAGAAGATCTATTGTAGGTTGTATCTCTTCATTTTGCTGGATAATATAAAAGCAAGGACTATTTCTCCGTGGATGTAGCCCAAAGTGGATGAACCACATAGATATGTTTCTCTCATTTTTTATACATTTTTCTGTGTTTATATTTCTACAATATTTTATTTGTTCCAATGCTTTTTAATATATAATTTTCTAACCATTGGTATCAGAGCCAAAGGTCTAATTGGCTGATAAAATTGCAAGAGAGAAGGGTTCCTAGTTCGAGTGGGAGCAATGGCAGAAGATGGTAGGTTTAGGGTTGAGAATTTTAATGGACAAAAGTACTAGTTGTGGAAGATGTATTGGAAATTATCTGTATCAAAAATATCTATACCTACCATTAAGTCGAAATACAAAGAATTTGACGAGAATGACAGACATAGAATGAGATATTATTGACAGAAAGGCACTTAGAACAATATGGTTGTGCCTAGCAGCGTCGATAGTCTTTATATTTCAAAGGAAACAAAAATAAAGGGTTTAACATTGGTATTGGCCAAACTATATGAAAAAACCTTGGCCTCAAATAAGGTATTTCTTATGAAGCATTTATTTAATGTGAAGGTGTCAAAAGGTGGATCTGTTGCTGATCATTTAAATTAATTTAATACAGTTACTAGTTAGTTATGTTCTATAGGGGTAACATTTGATGATGAAGTTAGGGCTCTGTTATTCCTATGCTCATTGCCAAAAAGTTGGAATGGTTTAGTTATGTCCATTTGTAACTCTATCTCTAGATCTAGCACTTTAAACTTTGATGATGTTGTCAGTGCAATTCTTAGGAAGGAAAAGTGACGGAAAAGCTTTGCTGAGACATCAGGTAATGATTTGACTGCAAAGACTAGGGGAAGAAAAATAGAAAGTGTAAAGAGCCCTGGATGTCGCAGTAAGTCAAGGAAAGGCAGATCTAAGTCCAGATTGGGGATAGTTTGCTGGAAATGCGGGAAGAAAGGACACTTGAATAAAGACTGTAAGTCTAGGAAGGGAAAAGAAGGAGATACACAGCAAGAAAACAATCATGAAGTGAATGTGACAAGTGATGTTTTGCAATATGACTTGACTTTTTCATTAGAAATATTATTTCTTGCTAAGTGGTAGATTTAGGGGCCTCATTCCATTGCACACTTGATAGGAAATATTTTCATGATTATGTTCAAGGAGATTTTGGACATGTTCATTTGGGTAATGATAAACCCTGTAAAATCATTGGAATGGGTAAAGTTTTCATAAAACATAATAATGGAAACCAATGAATATTCAAGGAGGTATTACATGTCCCAAATCTGAAGAAAAATCTAATTTCAAAAGGGCAGTTGGGAGGTAAAGTTGGTGTAACTAATTTTATAGATAGAACTTGGAAGGTCACTAAAGGATCCCTAGTAATAGCAAAAGGAGAAAAGATTGGTAAATTTTATTTATGCAATGGTATTTCTAATTCAGTTAATTCTTTAACCTCTACAGGAGTAGATACATCATTGTGGAATCATAGGCTCAGGCACATGAGTGAGAAGGGGGTGAAGATTCCTCACTCAAGAATTTTGTTGCCAAGTTTGAAGCATGTTAATTTGGAATTCTGTGAGAATTGTGTTTATGGAAAATAGAAGAGAGTCAAATTTTTGAGAGTTGGGAAAGAAAAGAAGAATAAAAAATTAGAGCTTATGCATACAGATGTATGGGGACCTACTCGGGTATCATCTCTTGGTGGCTCTTGTTATTATGTTTCTCTTATTGATGATGCAAAAAAAAACTTGGATTTATTGTATTTGAAATAAATCTGATGTATTTGATACTTCCAAGAAATGGAAATATTTGGTTGAAAATGAGTCGGGGGAAAGGTTGAAGGGTTTCAAATTAGACAATGGAGGTGAATATTGCAACAAAGAGTTTGATAAGTACTATTCAAAGCATGAAATTTGTAGAGAGAAGATAGTTCCAGGAGCACCACACGAAAATGGTGTGTCAAAAAGGCTAAACAAGACAATCATGGAGTGTGCAAGGTGCATGAAACTGCATGTAGGATTGCCTTTACAATTTTGGGCAGATGTTGTAGATACTATTATTTATCTAATAAACAAAGGGCCTTCAAGTTCCTTGGATGGAGGTATTCCATATGAGGCATGGACAAGTAAAAAGGTAAACTACACATTTTTAAAAACTTTTGGTTGTGAAGCCTTTGTCCACATTAATAAATAAAATAGAAAAAATATTGAGGCAAAATCAAATAAATGTACTTTTATTGGATATGGTGTTAATGTTTTTGGTTATCACTTATATGATTATGAAAATCACAAAATCATTAGGAGAAGAGATGTCATATTCAATGAAAAGGTTTTGTATAAGGATTAGATACAGGAAAAGAAATAGGAAAAATAAAACAGAGAATACATAATGCTTAATGAGATCACAAAAAAAGTAAAGGTGCCTGAAAATCGTAATGATCAACAGCCAAAACAACAAAATCAACCACAACAGCAATAAGCACCTCAAACACCTAAAATTGGTGTTAGAATATCTAGCAGGATAAGTAGACCCCCTAAACAATACTCTCCTTCATTATATTATGTATTGTTGACTGATTTTGGTGAACCAAAATGTTATGAAGAAGTGGGAGCTAGAAATGGAAGAAGATATGGACTCCTTGGTACATAACTAGACTTTGGACTTATTCAGGTTGCCTCAGGTAAAACAATATTGTAGAATAAATGGGTTTATAGGTTGAAGGAAGAATATGGAGGTAGCAAAAGGTATAAAGCTAGACTTGTGGTGAAGGTGCTTGCGCAAAAAAAGATATAGACTTTGATAAGATATTTTCCCTTGTTGTTAAAATGACTTCAATCAGAACTATTTTAAGTATAGTTGTAGCAAAAGATTTCCATCTTGATGAGTTAGATGTAAAGACAACCTTTCTCCATGGGGATTTGGAGGAAGAGATATATATGTAGCAGCCAAAAGAATATGAGGTCAAAGGGAAGGAGAAACTAGTGTGCAGGTTAAAGAAGAGCTTGTATGACTTAAAACAGGCTCCAAGGTAGTGGTGTCTAAACTTTGACAAGTTTATGTCTGAACAAGGTTATACTAGATGTCACTTTGATCACTGTGTTTATCACAAAAGGTAAAATGATTGTAGCTATATTATATTGTTATTCTATGTAGACGACATGCTTGTTGTAGATTCTAACATGCAAGAAATAAATGTGCTCAAAAGAAAATTGGTAAATTCATTTGCAATGAAGGATTTGGATGCTACAAAACAAATCCTTAGTATGAGAATAAGTAGATAAAGGAAAAATCCCAAATTAACATTGTCTCAAAGTGAGTACATAAAAAAGGTGTTGAAAATATTTAATATGCAAAATCCAAAACCAGTTACTGTGCCTTTGGCTAGCCATTTCTAACTAAGGAGATGTGTCCCAAGACTCAAGAAGAGATGGATTATATGTCTAAAGTTCCATTTTCATCACCAATTGGAAGCTTGATGTATGCAATCGTCTACATAAGGCTCGATATTGCACATGCAGTCAAAGTTGTAAGAAAGTACATGAACAATCTAGGAAAAGAACATTGGATGGTAGTGAAGTGGATTCTCAGGTATTTGAGAGGTACCACATATCAAGCATTATGCTTTGGTGACTCAAACATTGCTCTATAGGGATATGTTGATTTAGATATGGTAGGTGATAGAGATAATAGGAGGAGAACCACAATATATGTGTTTACTATAGGTGGAACAACTGTCAGTTTGGTTTCAAAATTGCATTGTTGTTGCACTCTCGTCGATGGAAGCAAAGTATGTTATTGCTATGGAGGCTAGTAAAGAAATAATTTGGTTAAAAAGGTTTTTGGATGAATTGGGTAAGAAGCAGGATTTGGGAAGGTTATATAGTGACAGCCAAAGTGTCATTCATCTTGCAAATAACTCTGCACTTCATTCCAAGACTAAATATATACAACTCAAGTACCATTTCATATGGTTAGTGTTGGAATATGGATAGCTTAAGCTAGAAAAGATACACACTAGCCAAAATTCTGCAGATATGTTAACAAAAGTTGTAACCAGGGAGAAACTGATATTCTGCTTGATTTCAGTTGGTCTTCAAGTATGATGATGAACATGAGAAATCCATTTCTTTATTCACTAGGGGGGTGACAGTGATTTTTATGAGCCGCCCCCTAGCGGAGGTTTGGGGTAAGCGCCCCTGAAGCTAAAAATAGATGTAAAATTTCCTTGTAAAATATTGTAATTTTATGGTCAATCTAAGTGGTTCATTAGGCGGATGATCTAACAATAGAATTTATGTTTAATTTAGGGTTTTTTTCCCTAGAAAGAAACCCCTCGCTATATATGAGGGAATTGTATTGCAGCTATGTAGATGTGTATTATGAGTGAGAAAGAGAGAGGAGATTGTGTGAGAGCAAAGTGAAAATTACAACAAATCTGTTGTAGGTTGTATCTCTTCATTTCTATGGATAATATAAAAGGAAAGACTGGTTGTTTCTTTGTGGACGTAGCCCAAATTCGGTGAACCATGTATATATGTGTCTGTCTTGTTTTATGCATTTTTCCATAGTTATATTTATGTAATATTTTATGTGTTCCATTTCTTTATAATATATAATTTTCTAACATCAACACCTTATTCACTGGATCACTCCAACTAATAGGAGTATTACAACTCCGCCCATACAGTGCCTCAAATGGACTCATCCTCAATGACTCCTAATACCCATTGTTGTAATAAAACTCAACCAATGGAAGGTACTCCTCCCATCTCCTCTTCTAATGCATCACATACACCTCCACACATCCTCCAATATCATTTTGACCCTCTCTGTCTGTCCATCTATCTATGAATGATAACCTGTGTTGAAGGAAAAATATGTCCCAAAACTTGCAAACAACTCCTGCCAAAACTTGGAAGTGAACTTAATATCCCTTTCCAACATAATATTCTTTGGAACAGCATGCAAACTTGCTATATCTGTGATGAAGACTTGTGTTATGTCACTAGTTGAATAAGCAGACTTCACTCGAATGAAGTGTGATACATTTTTCAACTTGTCCACCACAACCAAGATGGTATCATGCTATCTAGATCTTCTCAGCAAACCTATAATGAAATCTATGGAAATGACCTCCCATTTCCACTATGGAATTGAAATCAGCAGTGGTAATCCACCTGAAGTCTTACGCTCTACTTTTACCTATTGACAATTCAAGCATCTCGCCACACACTCTACCACTTCCTTCTTTACATTCAACCAATAATAGAAATTATTCACTGATGTCAATGTCTTATGATATCTCAGGTGACCTGAATATGGTTTAACATGAAATTCCCTCAAGATAATTTTCTTGATCTCACTATTTCTGGCACATAGATAGATCAAACCATCCATTGTGAGTCACTAGTCCACATCCTATTTACCTGTACCCAGTTGTAACCTATGCCTAAGATCCATGCACCTATCATTATGTTGTCCTACCTATAAGATTAAATCTTGTAGATTTATCACATAATATCTCATAGATGTTATATGATTCATCTGCACTCTTCTGCTAAGAGAATCTGTAACACAGTTCTCCTTTCCCTTAATGTACCTGATCTCGAAATCAAACTCACTAATCATGGCCAAACATCTAGTTTGCCTAAAATTCACATTCGGTTGGTCAAACAAGTATCTCAATCCACTGTGATCTCTCATTAATACAAAACTCTTGCCAAGAAGATAGTTCCTCCACATCTTCAAATAATGGATGAACATTGCCAACTCAAGATCATGTGTCACATAATTCTACTCGTGCTCATTTAGTTTCCTTGAATCGTAATATTCCACTTGTCCCTCTTGCATAAGGACTCCACCAAGTACTCTTTTGAAATCATCTGCACACACCACAAACTCTTTATCTAGATCTACAATTTTAGGAACTAGAGAATTGGTCAACAACTGCTTCAACTCCTTAAAACTAGTTGCACATCCCTCTGTCCATTCAAACTTCTTACTTTTTATTTGTAATGATGTAATAGGATATGAAATTCATGAAATTGACCTTACCCCATCCACATTTCTAGGAGCTTCCCCTTCCATGATAGCTCTTATGTTTTCTGGATCCACTGCTATGCCTTCCTTGGAAACAACATGTCCCAAGTAATGTATGTGTATCTGAAAGAAACTACATTTGCTAAGATTTTGTATAACTTATTCTCTCTTAGCAACCTCAATACTATTGCTAAATTTTTGGCATGCTCTTCCTCATTCTTAGAATATATCAATATATCATCAATGAACACAATAACAAACTTGTCCAAATAAGGACACATGACATTATTCATCAAGCACATAAAAGTAGTTGGAACATTAGTTAGACCAAAAGGAACTAAAAAAAACTCATAATGATCATACTTGGTCCAAAATTTAGTCTTGTAAATATCCTCTTCTTTAATGTGTACTTGATGGTATCCTGATCTCAGATCAATCTTTGAGAATGTTGTTGCACCCTTCAACTGGTCAAACAAGTCATCAATCCTCGGTAAAGGATACATGTTCTTTATGGTTACCTTGTTCAGATGCCTATAATAAGTGCATAACCTAAGAGTACCATCCTTATTCATAAATAACATCAATGAACCCTAAGATGATACACTTGGTGTAATGTATCCTTTGTCAAGCATCTCCTTCAACTGCAACTTCATCTCTACTAACTCTAGTGTGCTCATCCTATATGGCGCCTTTGATGATGATGTTTCCCCTGGTACAAACTCAATGGAAAATTCCACTTCTCTATGAGGCAGAAAATCTGAAACCTCTTTGGGAAATACATATTGAAACTGTTGTAAAACTAGGCACCTACTCAATATCTCTATCTCTACATCCTCAACATCCTTACCCTTGTCACCAGAAATATGCACTGCAAATAACACAAGCCCCTTCCCATGACTGCACTTTTCTTGCATAGTTGTAACCATTCTAACTGATGTTTCCTTATTCTTACCCTACAATATTCTTTGTTCCCCATTGTCATCCAAGCTTTCAATGGCCTTTTCATAACAATCCACCTTCATCCTATAAAGATACAACCAAACTATACCCAACAACATATTGTATGATCCCAATGGAAGCACATTCAAATGCATTGATGTAAGCATACCATTCAACTCAAATGCACAAGCTCTTACCCAATGATGAACTCTTTTCTTTGTACATATAGCCAACTACACTAATGAATATTTTTTGTGCACGTACTTATTCAAGACATACTTATCCACTAAGCCAAGATTAAAATACCTAAAATTATATCTAGGGTCAATCAAAATAGAAATAGCTTGATCACAAATATTACCATCAATATCGATAATAGATTCTTGGTGATGCCCATACTTGTTATCCAATACTTCATATATTTGTGGAATGCTCTTCCCAACATCCCCAACTATTGCTACCTTCTATGCAATATAAATATGAGGCTTACCACCCTCATACTGTAGACAATATCTCTTGAGATGTTCCTTACCACATATCCAACACTAAAACTATCCCATACCATCACCTTTATTTCGATTTTCTCGAGGATGTGACCCATGTCCCCATCCAACTACATTAAACTTCTTGTAAGGAACAACATTCTCTTTCTCACCTACATCATGGGGTATTGTCCTTTTTGGCTACCATTTACCTTTAGCCTTGTATTTCCCTTTCCAAACTTGTTGGGACTCTTTCTTGTGCTTTGATTTCTCATAGCAATGCTTCAACTCACCAATGACTTCTTAAAGTGACCAAGGCTCATCATATTCAATATGATCTCTAAATGCTAATGGTAATCCACTGACAAATCTCTAAACATTGGCTCTCTCATCTTTAAGATATGGTACATACATCAACAACTTCAGGAACTTGGTTGTATGCTCTTCATCTATCATCGATCCCATATTTAGCTCATAGAAATCCTTAGCTTTATTATAATAGTACCTCTCTGAAAATTATTTATTCCTGAAAATTCTCTTTAATTCATGCCAACTCAATTGTTTTGTCCTTATGTCTCAAATATGCTTCACATCTTCCCATCATATGTTCACTTTCCTTTTGAGGCTACAGATAGCTATTATGGACTTCATATTCTCTATGTAATCATGCAACTCAAATAACTTCCTCATCCCAAGTAGCCATGCCTCTACATCTTCTAGTTTCTTCAAATCTCTATCAAAGTTAGGTGTCTTGGATTTTTTGAAATCATTTGGAAAACATCCCATGTCATTCCTCCTGTAAGGATGATAATGATGATGATTATGATACGTGCCCGAACTAGAACTAGAATAGAATCAATGTCCATTGCCTCTCCTATCAAGGGTGTCCAAGAACCTACCATATTTGATCATGTCACCCCTATCCGACCTATGCCCATCATAAGACCTCTTTCCATATGCCCCATTAGTCCTATCCTCCTGTTCATGACTGATCCTAAGCAGCCCTGTCTTTGTAAATCTAACAAACCCTAAAGGATAAGTGAATTAACCTTTGTGTGTTTCTCCTATTCCTGAATTATTGTTTCATTGTCTTCTTTGTAACTTCTTATTATTCCTTCAAACTTCTCAATGTGTATGATATTTTAGGAGAGTTCCCATCACCATGTTTCTCATCCAATCTATAGGGAGAGTCTCGTGAACTGTAGTCTACCATCTTGCTAGTCATCTTTGATCTTCTTCCTGCAATTATACCATGTCATATGAACCATAATATAAATGTAATCAACATACCATAGTATAGTTCAAGGGATGCTATCGCGTCTACAATATCAACCAAATTAGCCCAATACATGTATAAAAATAATCATATCAATATATATAGACATCATTTCAACCATTATCCAATTGCCATGCATGACTAAACCATAACCATGACAATGTATGCATAACGTCATATAAACATCGACATGCACTCACAACAACCACATCCAACAACAACACCATCATCCTCTTCATGGCAACACAATTGCAACAACGACCACCACCATCCATAAAAAACAAGTATGTAAACCACAAGCACAAAGAAAACATATGCAACTGACATGTATCGATGACAAACACATTACACCCATCCAATCCAAGGGGTGAACCATGCTCTAATACCACTTTGTGACACCCTCTTCCAACACTTACCCAATTTCACTGGTCCACTGGGGTAAATATGTGATGACAAGTTACTATGCTATGATTCAACAAAACCAAAATGACCTTCTTAAGGAGATACAGAACCGTCAAGGGCCAACCAACACCTCCATATGTCCAACCCCTGAGATAAATTGATGTTTTTTTAAATATACCCCTATTTTCTCCCATGAAAAGCCTTCCACGCAACTGAGAACCTTTAATCGCTCCCACAACAAGGCCTCCATGAAACCGTCGCCTTTTTCAAGTAGTTATGTGCCAAAGACCCTGGATTCTAAGCCACTTTTTTAAGGCCAGGACTCAAGCCTAGCACAGAACTTCATGAAACTTATAGAAATGATAAATAAGATAATGACAAATCCTCTAAATAAAAACTTAAAAAAGGACCTAACCTGAAAATGCCTAGCCATGAAAAAGATTCCTTCAAACACATCATGAACATGTAATCTATAGGTTATATAAACACATCTAAGCATAGGGAATTCATAATTATCTAAAATTTGTCAAGAAGGCCTAATTTCCTCTCATAATAGTTTCATTATCATCTATTAGGTCATACATTCACTATTCATTCATTTACTAACCAAAACATGATGAGATCCATAACTCAAGTATGTCATAAACCATGCTTATAACTAGCATATAACCAAGAGAATAAAAATTATAGAACAACCATTATAATCACATAGTAACAAGAACATTTATGCATAATATACAAGAGTAAAGGATCTCTTATTAACATATGAAAAATCCAACCAATCCATGGACTTCCACTTACCACTCGACCATAGATTAGGATGAACCAAATCCTTCTTTCAGCCAATCACCCCCACGTCATATTCCAAGCATGAATGTGGGACTCGCAACAAAAACCATTCAAGGCTTCCTCATGCTTTACCATGTATCCCGCCAAGGGATTCCTAGGCCCAAATATTAAACATACATTATAGGCTTTACCACAATCCTACCATGTACAGATCAAGGGATCGCCAAGCTTTAAACAAGCATGGATGCCTTCGGATATCTCCACCTAAACCACGAGGAATTTTTTCATCTCCAACCTTTAGGACTTATATGTATCCTTCCATTAGTAGTCAAGGCATTCCTAGGCTCAATGAGGCTCCACTCTCTAGGCTTTACCATGTAGGATTTATTCTGTATCCCATCATTACTAGTCAAGGGATTCCTAGGCCCAAAGAGAGTATTCAAAACTAGAATTTATCGTGTATCCCTTCATTGCCATTCAATAGATTCCTAGGCCTTGTGATTTTCTTGAGATCACACCACTTAGTTTCAAAACCATCCAGCAATCTCGCTTAACTAAGTAAGAGAGACCCCATCACACCATGGTTATCTAGAAATAGTAAGGAAAGGGTAAAAACCACTGTCACTCCTAGAAAAACCCATGTCAAAGTCAATAAGAGAACCAAAAACACACACGAATCTACCACCCATGCCAAAACTAGTAAGGAAATCACACATGTAACTCAATACCTACAAGTAATTTGATTGTAGCCGCTTGATTCTACTCTTCCTTACTTAATCTTTGATTCCCTTTTCCTTCTTTCTCTTCCTTTACCTTTGTTCCTCCAATGCTAGAGTTCTCAAAGAATATTTTGTGTGTGAGAGTATGAGAGAGAGAATACAAAGAGAGCTCCAAAATAGAGCTAAAAAAAATTTGTGACTGATCCTGAGAAGCCTTTTTATTAATGAGGCCTCTATTTTCTTCCATTTCCATTAGGTTTCCTTCATTTTCCTCCTCACATGAAACCTGTGATCTTTCACCTTCCTTTTTTCCTAATTTCCTTTATTTTCATAAATAAAATTCTAATTAACACCTCCTACCTTTTCAAAGCCTTTGTCATTTCCTTTGCCAATTTCCTTAGCCATAATAAACTAAATGAGCACCCACACTAGGATGCTTTTCCGAACATTGAGCTTACAATAAGTGTCCCATGGCCTTGGTTATGATTTTCCTTTATTAACTTTATTACGTGGATTTTTAACCTTGGGTTGTTACAGATATTCTCTACTCCTTTTAGGCTTTTGTAGTTCTTCACTTCCTCTAATAACATCAACTTGTCCTCCTCCTTCTATTGGGTGGCAGAGGTCCTGCGTAACGGTTTTGGGGTAGAAAGCCCAAAAAGTAGGATTAAATTATTGTAAAAAATACGAAGTATGTGGAACGTGAATTATAATAGGTTGAGTCAAAGGGTAGTCCGCCCGAAAATAATGTAAAGAAATATAAATAGAGTCGGCCCGCGTAGGGATTGAAGGCCAAGGAAGGGTATAAATGGAGTGTGGCTCTATGAGCGAAAGGCAGTTCTTTTTGGAATATAAAATGTAATGGGTTTTTGGAAGCAAATAGTCTAAAATCATCTATAAGTCTGAGTCGAGGGTTGGGGTAGTAGGTAGAGGCTCTACAACTGTGTGCGCAAAGGCCTGAAAGGTCCGCAGTTGTGTGCGTAGACCCCTACAACTGAGTGCGCAGGGTAGATCTAGATGTATTGGTGAAGAATAATTATAACGATAAGTTGCTTATGTAATTCTGTGTTATCGCACATCTGACTTTATGATTTATTTTTCTATATCTGTTTAAATACGAATGTGATGAACGTATGCAAATCTAGGTTCATTTTAAGTGCATGAATGGTTAAACTTGTTAAAGGTTTGCTTAAAGACCCTGTTAAGAAAATTTGATATGCTCCATTAATTAGATTAGATAAATAATTAGCACGGTAATAGAAAGTGGAAGTTTCCCCGAGCTTGGATCTGCACAATTTCAAGAGCAGCACGAAGAAGTAGTAGGGTACGTGAGTCCCCTAAACCACATCTTGACGGTCCAAGGGTGCAGAAACCTAGTTCTAACACCCTCCCCTACTACTTCGGGTGAGAACTCAATCCACGCTTCACAGGCTATTGCCGAAAGGGCTAGTAGTTGCGATATTTGTTTGGCTAAATAACTCTTCCGAACCTGGGTCAGACCCATATAAGCCAGCAAATGGTTCCATTGCTGGGACTGGGATCTGCCTAAGGGGTGTCTGATGTGGAACGCGGGCACTCTATAGAAAAGAGAATTGGAAAATCAAAAGGATCACGGACGATACTAGAGCAAGGGTAACTATGGTGAACGTAATTCAGTTACCAATGTTCAAAGGAGCGGGAAGCAAAGACCCGTAGCAATTTTGGTTTATGCTAACATCAGTATGGAACATGCAGCAAGTCGCGTATGATAATATCAAGAAAGCCCTATTATTCAGCGCACTGTGGGACAAAGCACTAACATGGTACATGAAGTATTCAAGCATCAACCCAACGGTGAGGATAGTGGACATCCACACTAAATTAAAAAAGGAGTTTAGCTGGCCAAAGTCAGAAGAGCAGTCGGTCATAGGATTCAAAGAGATCACAATGATGCCTAGTGAGACCCCATGGGATTTGGATCAAAGGTTGAAAAGCACCATTCGCAAGGCCAACATGACCCTGACAGATTCACAGCACCGCACTTGGTTTGTCTCATCATTAACACCATATGTGAAGTCGGTTTGGCACAACAAAAGATCTCAACCCAAGCAAAAGCGCTGGAGGCAACAATGTAGTTGCAGGAAACCTCGGTATAGGACCCACAATTGGGAGTTCTGAAAATCCAAGCGTAGTTCCAAAATTTTTGTTTGGAAATACAAAATTTAAAGAAAGAATAGACCCCACGTTCAGAAGTTCAGGAAGAAGTATGGTGTATAAAGTGCAGGAGCTAGGGACACAATAAAGAGCATTGTCCAGTCTCGGTGAATTTTGTGGTCACGGGGGGACCAACACCATTGCGACCAGAGGCACAGGTAGGGCCAAGCGTGATCACCCTGCTCTGGTGCACAATCTGTTAGGTAGGAGGAAAGCACAACACTGATAACTATCATCTATTGCCAAAATACAACCAGACCCCCCAGCAGCTCTTTTGCAACTTTTCTAGATTATTGGGTCATGAAGAAAGAGATTGTCGTAGCTACCGAATGTTGACGGACTAGAAACCTACCTACAAAATTCAGACTAAGGTACGAGGTCAGGATCCAGCTGGAGTGATGGTGCACAGTGGGTTCCTGGGACAGGGTCGAGGACGGGGCGAAATGGGACTAGGAAGGGGTTGCGCGCAGCTAATCTATTACAATTGTGGAGGACCAGGACATTACACGTGGTATTGTACCAATCCAACCCAAATATCATGTCCTTATTGTGAGCAATTTGATCATGAGCTGCTATATTGCCCCATGTTGATAGCATAGATTCACGAAAAGAGGGCAGCGCCTCCTACAACAATGCAAAACATGCAGATGATGAGATCCAAAATATGCGACGATGAACCCATGGTAAACATGGTATTGCGGAGTAGCGTACCCACAGTAGAGGTCAATGGGGAGACCAATATGGAAGCTAGGGAAAGCTTCACAGGTATATCTACCCAACGTAGTAGGGTTCGACCTAAGCCAACTAGGGATCCCTCGATGTTGACTACCTTTTTAGAGACATGCATAAACTACTTCACGATAGCAGGGTAGTTAAAGGGTTACAGGAAGTGATTAATAGATGCATAGGATGGGATGAACCTCGTGCAGTCTATAAATTAGAAAGGCATGCATCACAAATGATTCAGGAGATGCGGTTAATGACACAAATTGGTGATTATGAGATGAATTAGGTCATTCTAGACCTAGGTTCAAATGCAAACATATTGCCTAAACAGACTTGGGAGTGCATGGGTAAGACTACACTACAATGGTCTCCTATCCAATCGCGGATGGCCAATCAACATAAGATCTTTCCCATGGGAAGGCTACAAGGAATTACAGTAGATATTGATGGCGCAATTACCTAGACGGATTTTGAAGTTATTGAAATCATGGACGAAAATAGCCTATACCCTGCATTGCTAGGGATAGACTAGGCCACGGACATGAATGGTGTTATTGACCTCAAACAGAGGCAGATGATATTTGAGAAGAAGTCACTCCATGTAGTCATTCTGATAGATCCAACAGATGAACTGCACTACATAGAACCTGTGCACAATGAGGAAAGGGACGATGCATTAGATTGTATCTACAAAATTGCTACAAATAGGCCAAAGGAGGAGCGGAGACTCTCGCGAGGCTACGCAGGATCATGCACCAGCGATTTAGATGAAGAGGATGAGCAATGGTGAAACAAGGTGAATGGGGTAACCACGTTACAATGTAATATGATGACGAAATCCCTATATTGCGTTAAAGCTCAAAATCACGAGCTGCCAATGTATGATGGGCTAACAGTAGTGGATGAATTCCTGGTTAAATTCGAAAGCATGATACCAGAGTACTAACAGTTTGATGCGCTAAAATGGACATTACGTGTGACACCGGTGCGATGGTGGGATACCCGTGAAGGAACCTTCGAGGATTGGTGAAGTTGCAGGCGCACGATGCAGATAATATTTGGGAAGCCAGATGCAAAGCCAATGAAATAGTGACCCTATTGATTGAATCCAAAATACAAAGCAAAGGTCTGCGAAGAATCGGACAAGATGCTAGCAGCAAGAATTATTGAACTAGTCGAGGAGTCCGATTGGTTAAGCCGTATGGTCGTGTACGAGAAGAAACAGAAGGGTGAGATCCACATCTACATAGATCTGTGGAAGCTCAATGATGCTTGTGTTAACAATCTATTTCCAACACCCTTTACAGATGAGGTACTAGAAAATGTGGGCAGGAAAGAAGCATACTCCTTCACAGACGGGTTGTCTAGGTACCATCAGATCAAGATTGCGCCAGAGGATCAGAGCAAGACAACGTTTGCTACCGAATGGGGTTGTTTTCAGTATAAGGTAATTCCCTTTGGGCTGAAGAATACACCGAAGATATTTCCCATATTGTGGTAGCCCAATTCAAGGAATTTATCCACAAGTTCTTAGAAGTCTACCTAGATGACTGGACCGTATTTGGCTTGGTTAAGAAACATGTCGCAAGCTTACGATTGATGCCGGATACTTTCTGCCAGCACCAGATTGCACTCAACCTAACGACGTGTACTTTCCTTGTCCCTTTAAGGAACTTGCTGGGCCATGTGGTTTGTAAGCAAGGACTGATAGTGGATCTGACAAAGATCGTTTTCATACTAAATCTTCAAGCACTGCGAAGTGTAAAGAAACTACGTGCTACATTAGGACACATGGGCTACTACCGAAATTTTATAAAAAGTTATTCCCTGATCACAGCTCCAATGGAATAATTACTGAAGAAGGATGCTATGTCTTGCTGGAACGAGGAATGTAACAAAATCCTGTAAATGCTTAAGGAAAAGATGGCATCTACCCCTATCTTGGTCTTTCCAAAGTGGGACGTTGAATTTCATGTACATGTTGATGCATCATGTATCGCGTTCGGTACGGTGATCACTCAAGAAGGAGCGGAGGGAATCGATCACCCGATTGCGTTCACAAGTCGCAGGTTGTCCAAAGCATAAAATAATTACTCTACTACTAAGCGAGAGGGATTGGCAATGGTATATGCACTCCAAAATTTCTGTCACTATCTACTCGGAGGATATTTAAGATGTATACTGATCACTTTGTGCTCAAGTACCTAGTGAATAAGCCTATTTTGGGGGGGCGCATCTGTCGATGGTTGCCGTTGTTTCAAGAATATGACTTTGAGGTTGTTGAAAAGCCAGGATGTCTGAATGTAGGTCTGGATCACCTGTCCAGAATTGAGACTGGTGAAGAACCAACAAATCTAGAGGAGGGACTCTTGGACACCTAGTTATATGTTGTGTGCATTGCAGATGGCCACTTTGAGCAGGGGTATTATGTCCAACAAAAGAAGGAATTGGTGATATGCACAGCAAATTTTACTGTAATTGCAGGCCACCTCTACAATATGGGCAACGACAAAATATTGTGCAGATATGTACCAGAATTTGAACGTGGACAGATCCTTGCCGAAGCACATGGAGGGGTTGCTGGTGGGCATTATGCAGGTCGTGCCATAGCCCAGAATATTCTTCGTGCTAGATTATGGTGGCTGAATCTACATCAAGATTCAAAAGCATACTATTGGGCCTCGGATATATGTCAACAGATGGGAAAACCATCACGAAGGGATGAAATGCCCCTTTAGCCACAGATGATGCTACAACCATTTGAGAAATGGGCGATCTACCTCATCGAGCCTATTGAACTGTGAGGAAAGATGGGCACACACTATATCATCAATGTGACCAAATCTTTGACCCGATGGGGAGAGGCGCAGCTAGTTAAGGATTACACGACTACAATAGCAGCAAAATTCTTGTTCAAGAATGTACTAACTAGGTTTGGCTACCGAAAATTCTCATGAGTGATAGGGGAATGCATTTTAAGAATGAAATGTTCAATGCACTCACTGAGGAATTCCAGATATATCACGAACGGAGCACGCCCTACCATCTATAAGCAAATGGGACCATTGAGGTATTCAACAAAATTTTGGAGACTGCATTGACTAAGGTCTGTAATGCACGACGAAATGACTAGAACTTGCACATCCCTATTGTGTTATGGGCATACCGAACAATGTGTAAGAAGTTGACAGGTAAGACACCATTTCACTTAGTCTATGGCAAGGAGGCCATTATGCCTATGGAATATATTGTGCCTAGTCTACGAATCATGACAATCACAGGTATGGTAGACTGTAAGGCATTGGAAGAGAGGCTTTCACAACTAGAAGAGTTGGAGGAGGAACGGTTTCTAGCTGGATTCCATCAGTAGGTATAGAAACAACGTGAGAAAGCGTGGCACGATCGCCATATCAAGGTGTGCACCTTCAAGGAGAATGACCTAGTATTGCTTTATGACAATAAGTTTGAAAAATTCCCAGGTAAACTCTGCATGCACTGGTTGGGACCCTATACCATCAAAGAAGTTACCAATGGGGGCACGATTCAGCTGGCTAAACTCAATGGAGACCTCTTCCCAGAAAAAGTGAATGGTATTCACCTAAAGCTCTACATGGGCGGGCCAATCGCCTGACTAGCCGTTTTTAGGATAGTCTCATCGCTCCAACCAATTGAAAGAGAGCGAGGGACAATAAAGCAGCCTCAGGGATAGATGCGTGAGTACCACAGTGCGTGCACGTTTGGCCAAACACAAGGGTCATAGTTGCATGAGAAGGATCATGTGGATGCACTGATAAAAGGAATGATGACCGTTAATATCACTATTCATGACAAGATGTTTGCATTATGGAAAAAGGGAGCAGGAGGTGACAATTAAGAGAAACAGTACAAGCCAGATATGGAACGAGCGGCCATAGATTTTACATGAGAAGTTTACACAAGCTGGAATAGGTGACAATCAGTGCATTTGAAATTCGCATGGCTTATAAATCACCAAGGGGAATCCACTAGGCAGCCTACACTTTGGAAACATATATGGAGTTGTTCATTATCTATGCACAAGGCAAGCACCTGAAGGATCTGGTCGATGAAGAAGCAGGACTCTCTAAGGAGTATGGTGTTGATCGTTGCGGGCATCCCGAAGGCTACAACATCACCAGTAGGGGATGTACCTGAAAAGAGGGAACATGAAGCAGAATTGGTCTGTATGTCATGCCTCAACCAAGCGTAGGATGGCGCACTACAACAGAACAATGAAAGGATGGACAGATAGTGACCACGAGTATATATGAAGTTAATAAGTCATCTCTAATGTCCCTCGAAGATTGGGATTTTGTGGATAGTAGCTAGGGTCTTGCCAAATTGCAACACAAGTTGTAGCAAACGGTGCAAAGAGAAGATACAAAGGTCGAAAGTGGCTATGGTGGTACTAGGAGGTCCCGTATGTGGCTCCCCCGCTCGCACTAAAATCCTATGAGGGGGTGTTCTGGGTTAACCAAGCATAGTAGAATGAGCATCATCGATTGCGAGACATGGTAGAAACACTGAAGCATGAGCTGGATGAAGCGTTGCAAGAGACAATGAAGGAGCAACAGGATGACGAGCGCCACTCAAAGGGAGGCGAACCGTGAAGCCAAGGCAGAGCATCTAGCCATGTCGGTGAGTGACTCGGGACAAGTCACAATGATTGTGTTCGGGGACTATTGGGTAGAAGGGGTCCCGTGTAATGGTTTTGGGGCAGAAAGCCCAAAAAGTAGGATTAAATTATTGTAAAAACTCCGAAGTATGCAGAGTGTGAATTATAATAGGTTGAGTCAAAGGGTAGTCCGCCTGAAAATAATGTAAAGAAATATAAATAGTGTCGGCCTGCGTAGGGATTGCAGGCCAAAGAAGGGTATAAATAGAGTGCGGCTCTATGAGGGAAAGGCAGTTCTTTCTGGAATATAAAATGTAATGGGTTTTTGGAAGCAAATAGTCTAAAAGCATCTATAAGTCTGAGTCGAGGGTTGGGGTGGTAGGTATAGGCTTGCAACTATGTGCAAAGAGGCCTGGAAATTCCACAGTTATGTGCGTAGACCCCTGCAGCTAAGTGCGCAGGGTAGACCTGCATGTATTGGTGAAGAATAATTATAAAGATAAGTTGCTTCTGTAATTCTGTGTTATCGCACATTTGACTTTATGATTTAGTTTTCTATATCTGTTTAAATACGAATGTGATGAATGTATGCAAATCTGGGTTCATTTTAAGTGCGTGAATGGTTAAACTTGTTAAAGATTTTCTTAAAGACCCTGCTCAGAAAATATGATATGCTCCATTAATTAGATTAGATAATTAATCAGCACGGTAATAGAAAGTGGAAGCTGCCCTGGGTCCGAATCTGCGCAATTGCAAGAGCAGCACGAAGCAGTAGAAGGGTGCGTGAGTCCCCTAAACCACATCTTGACAGCCCAAGGGTGTGGAAACCTAGTTCTAGCACCCTCCCCTGCTACCTCAGGTGAGACATCAGTCCGTGCTCCGCGGACTGTTGCCGAAAGGACCAGTAGCTGTTGGATTTGTTTGGCTAAATAACTCTTCTGAACCTGGGTCAGACCCATATAAGCCAACACCTTCCAACTTGAGCTAGAACTTGTAAACGTTTTGTGCTACAATTATTCATGAACTTCCTTTGTTCTTGGTTACAATCCTTCTACTTTAAATATCATTACCACTAATATTTATAATTAGCTATTTATTTCAAAAATTGATTGAAAAAAATAACACCAATCGATCTATTTATTCAAGCTCGATCCATGTGCATTACCAATTTTCTTCAAATAAAATTAAAGTGTAAAACATTTTACTTAGAAAAATTCTAAACCTAAACCATTAAAATATTTGAAAATAAATTTACCCAAAAAACAATTTCATTGCAATGAACATCAACCCACTCTAATTTTCCTCCAAAGAACTTACTTCTTTGATACCACTGAATGCAAAAAAATCAAATTTTTCTTGTAAGTTCTAACTTCTTGACTTCAGTGATGTCCATGCACTACTGACATTAAGGTTCCCATACACCATTTCCCTTTGACATATTGTTTTATTCCATTAAAAAGCAAACCAAACATCTATGCATGTACCAAATCCTTCACTTGGATCACTTTCATTCAAATTGTCCTAATCCTTTTACAAGTCTTATTTTCAACATGATATATTATTAACAAATCTATCATTACTTTTAGAATTCACACAAATATTGAAACTTTTCTAATTTAACCTTATATTGCACATAGACTCTGAAGTTCTCATTATTCTATATTTCACAAAGAGGCTAGAATTCTTCTATATTTAAACAAAGACAATTTATGAACACAATTACATGAAATTTTATCTCATTAAATCAAATTTATACTTACAAATAAACTCAAAAACCAATCATTTTTCTCCATTCACTCTTTATGGCCCAATTCTACATTCATTTGTCCATCATCACTTTTCCTCGCACTTACTCTCTTTTTATTTCCCATAGGATTATAATAGATAGAATTTATAACCATCATAGGTTTTATATATCCTAACATCACTCCATAAATCGCTCCACAAATCATATTTTCTAAATCCTAAAATAACTCAAGATTTCCCCAGAATCACTCCATAAATCACCATTAAATATTGCATGTTTTCTTTGATAATTAAAGAAACTAAAATTATTTACAATAAGGAATTATAATTCCTTCTCCATATCTAAACCCCTTTCAAAGCTTTGTCTTCTAAAAGCTTGATTTTTTTTCAAAAAATTACTTGGAAAGTGTGATACTTAAATCAGTTTAGTTGTCAGGGGCATGGATATAAACAAAAGAGATGAAGATCCATGAACATGGGAACAAAGGGAATTATATCCAACATAGAAGACGAAATTTAATTCAAAAAGGAATGAAAACAACTAAGGAAATGGAATTTGACAAATGCATTGTAGAACACGCGAGATGAGGAGGGGGGAAATTCCCATAATTGGAAATATTCTAACTAAGAAGCCTAATGTTTTTCCAACTGGAGTAGTAAGGGACCAAGAAATGGAAGGAAACAAGCTAACTCATTACATATCCCTATTGGCAAAGTGAATTGGCTGAATTTGGTATCAATTGTTGTAGAGAAACACACATAATGAATAGGAGCAAATGGAGAGATATCAAAACTTTTCCACTGTTGGAGAACCCCATGAGAAAATTTTAACGAATAGGCACTTTGCATGAGAACCAATTTTGAGTTTAATGCAAGTTTTCATGAATGATAGTCATCATGTGTTAGGATCAGAGGCATTAAGTTTATCATGGGAGCATGCTTCCACATCCCCTAGTTCTTTAACCAGGTGGTATGTCGACAACTCACTCTCCCCCCCCCCCCCCCCCACCACATTTATCTTGATAAGCACCCCATCGAGGGATTCTATTTCTTAATTTAAAAGAAATATAAACCCACCTCCTTGATGTCTTTGTGGATAACGGATATAGTAGGCACCTTGGTCGGAAGGCTTTCCTTATAGCTTCCAAAAATGCGTTCAAAAAGAAAGAGCCTAAGGAGTGCCATCCAGGTGTCCATCTACCTTATATCCAAGGGACCACTGATAGGATTGCTCGGATCCTTAGAAAGTTTGATATTCCCTCAACCTTCAGGCCCCTCAAAACCATTCGTAATTCCCTTCGGTCAGTGAAGGATCCTGTTAACCCCAAAGACATGAAGGGAGTTTATTTGATTCCTTGCTCTTGTGGGACACCCTATATAGGGGAAACAGGGCGCTCCATCCACCAAAGAATTTGCGAACATGCAGCGGACCTGAGGCATGGAAGAACAAAGTCCTCAGCTTTAGTTGAGCATGCGGACAAGACTAAGCATCATGTCTGCATAGAGGAGGCCAAATTCATTGCGAGGGTAGATCGATTCCATCATCGCAAGTTAAGGGAAGCCATTGAAATTGAGTGAAGACCCATCAATCTCAACAGAGATGATGGGTGGAAGGTAAGTAGAAGTTGGATCCCTGCCCTGTCGTCTTAGGGTTTCTTCCTCCCCCCCGCCCCTCTGGTCATCCTAGGTGCTTTCTTTGTGGGTGTTTAGTTTAGTCGTTTTGAGTATATATATTGTTGGCATCGTTGTGTTCTTCTCTATTTTTTGGATTCCTCAAGTTTCTGTTTAGGTCTATTATCGTTTTAGGTATTAATCTAAATTATTTTTATGTAGACTTTATCACTGATAAAGGTCCTTCTCCAGTTTTAGTAATTTATTATTTTATTCCTTAGGTTAGTATGATTTGTATATCTAAATTATGATGTATTATTAGATCTAGTCTTATTTCTATTTTATTTGAAAACTAAGTGGCATAATGATAGCTTATATAGATAGATAGTATATCTTGAATCAAATTAAATTTTAATAATTTTTAAATAAAACATATATAATAATAGCTTAAGTAGAATATAGAATTACTTATATAACTTAAATTATTCATTCTAAAGAAGTATTTCAAGCAATAATAATTTATAAGTAACTTTTAAATAACCATTAATATTATGTTATTTAAACAAATAAATCTTTTTTTGATAATATTCATTTTTATTCCTAAATTCTCTTATCTCTAGAAATATAATAATATTATCTAAGTATTATAAATAATAATAGGATTAGATTTATTAATATATACAACTTAAATTATTAATTCATAAATATTAATTAAATAGTAAAAATTTTTAAATAACCATTAATTTATTTAAACAAATAAATAATATCTGCTCCTGTAATTAAAATATTATATTATTAACTTAAATTTATTAATATAATTATAGCCTAGGTCCTAGAGTCAAATATAGCTGTTATGTAGCCGTTGGAGTCTCTGCTCAGTCTATTTAACTTGCTAGGCCATATCTGTTTCTTCAACTTGTCCTGACGATGAACCACACTGGTTGGTTCGAAACGCGTTGACAATGATCTTTTTATGTGATTTACG
>APFE031313295.1:64259-116849 GCA_000404065.3 Pinus taeda | reverse complement strand
ATATATATATACATGATTCCTTTGATATACCTTAGCACAATTATTGAGTGTCGAAATGATGGTACAGGAGCACCAGAACATTCTCCTTTGGAACAAGCTAGGTGATCTTATTGGGTGAATGGAGGGATTTCTGCACTTTCGTCTAGCTGTTAGATTATGCTTTTATCTTTTACCTAGTATATTATGTGAATTCAATGAATGTTGTTCTCCATTGATTTTCATTATGCTTATGCTTACATGAACTTATGGGGTTTCTAGATTCATTATTGGAACCCTAGTGCATATTGATGCTATGTCTCATTTAATTTATAGTATGAATTCTATCTTAAGAGGGGGAGTCTAATGCCTATCTAGGGACTAAGGTGATTTTCCATGTGGGAGTGATATACATGTCATGTAGTTTTTTTTATAGCCTATTTAATATTTATGATTTGATACGTATCAGGAAATTATGTTATCTTATATGTTGGGGCTTCTTTCTTTCTCGTTGTTGGAAGGCTACTTTCGAGGGTAGTACGGAATGAGCTTCATAGGGCTATGATATTGATATTCCACATTGTGTGATCATTTCTTCAATATAGGTGGAGTTTGGAGATTAGTGGTTTTTTTTTTATCCATAAATTATAAACCTGTCTAGTTTTTGTTCTTTAAATTCTCCATATTTTGGGTTGATCATTTACCACTGTGTATAAGGTAATCACTTGTCCTGGTATTTTGTGTTGCAATAGTATTTCTTCAATATTATGGGAGTTTTGCAAATTTTGATTGGGAGGAAGTGTTGTAGGTACAATTTGAATTTGATACATGATGGAAGTGGATGGAAGTGATGATATGTTATCATATCATCAATATTCAACTAGAGTAAGCTGACCAAGTGGCAATTGTTCTCGAGACCTTTTAGGTGTTATTTTTACTAGCAATTAATATATATATGTTCCCATAATCAAATGCTAATTTCTATTTTATTTTCTTGAATTATCCTATTATATCATTGTCATTGACAATATTAAATGCTACTTTGTATCTTAGGGTTTATTTGGGATGGTCTTCAATGTGTCTTCATCCACATCATCTATATCAATAAATATAGGTTTAATATTTTGATTTTTCTTATGGTTCACTACCTTGTGGATTATGTGGGTTTGTACATGGATTGATTGGAAAGGGTATTTGATTTAATTGATGTTGGTGTATTACCATTCCATTTATTATTAGGTGGCGGTTTTCGTGCAATGGATCCAACTGGTGTATCTTTGCATGTGATTTTTTTAATCAGAACACCTGGGGTTTGTACTCATGAGACAGGTGGCCATACCATGCACATATCTCCATCCAAGGAGTCAGAATCCCTCATTTGTGCTGTTTTGGAGGCATAAAATCTATTTGTCTCAAAACATATTGAAACATAATATGATGGTCCTTTCTAAGATCTAGGTCATCACGATTACTTTGTTGATGCTGAGATTGGTAAACGGGTGTGAACATCTATAGGGGCTATTTTAGGAGTTTTTTCAAAGAATCATGGTCGATGGTCAAAACCTGTATGACCAAAGGTATATATTTAGACTTTGACTCTCAGCTATGATGTTAGTTTGGAGAAGTTTCTAAGTTTAAAACATTGAGAATTGGTTGGCAATGAGGAGTTTGGTAGTATGGATGTTGCGTAGATGTGGGGTTGGGTCAACATCTATTGGGATTCTATTATCTCATACAACCAAGAATTATCCTTTCAATGAATGAATGGTTTAATTTCCATTTCCTCTATTCGAAGGAAGGGGATACGATTTTAGGGCTTCCACGGGTGCATGGTCGTAGTTACTTGTCCCTACAACATTGGTTCTTGGGGTTTAATCCTCTCTGGGAGGTTATGAGGCATAAGTTGTTCTAGGTTAAAATACCGAGATTTCACCTATAATTATGGACTTATATGACTCTTTTAGCAATTGGAAGTTTAATTCCAAATATTATATTTATCAAAGAGTGTATTCTATTTGGGGTGGATAAGCATATGGCTTGGATATTGTTGATGGTGCTAGAAATCCGTCAACCAAGGGGGTCTCCCCGACGTGAATTCCCAATTAGACCTCACATTGTTTTGAATAGGATCCCCATCTAGAGTATTAACCCAGTTGCCATATATTTTATAGATTTTCCTTGGCTTTAGTTGTTAGCAAGAGAGAGAAGTGTGTATGTTCCTTTGTGAAAATAAAGTATGTGTGTTTGGTGAATGTTTGGTTGCAGGTGTATTAAGGTTCTAATATTGCAGAGGGAGCAGAGGTGAGCCTCTAAGAGTGAGGTAATAGTACCACCCTAATAGAGGCACACATAAGAGAAAAGATAATCACCTTACATCAAGCATAATAGTCCACATAGATGTGAGGATTGTTACAACCATTACAACATATTTTCAATTAGATAAGCACTAAAATATCTGAAATAGTTCAACTACTTTAGTACAGGTGAAAGAAAACATGAATAATAAAAATTCACATAACAATATTACAAATATTCACAATCCATGCATGAAAACTTGTTGTCCATTAGACATCAATTATCAAGTAAAATGCCATAGATACATGAATACAATGAACATGACTAGCTCCAATAGTGGAGCATTGGAGCCATGAATTTCTTTTCAAAAGTACTAACTTTGTCTCTCTAATGCCTTATGGGAGAAGCCATGGTGAAAATACCTTTTTCTTGTCGAATGAGGGTGTATATATAACAAATGGAGTGGTCCTTCACCTCCCATGTGACTCTTGGACCACCGTCATGACTTTTCAACTTCTCTGTGAACTTTTGACTTCCTACATGACTTTTCACATTACATGAATGACTCTTGGACTTCCACTTTACATTATATTTCTCCGCTATAGAATTTACATAATCCATAAAATGATGTGGCACATGATGACTCATGATACAACATGAAATGACACTGATGACATGGACCACATGATCATGTCGTAGTGTCAAGTCACTCTTTGTTGCTAGTTTCTTTGTGTCTTCTCAACTTATAGGTCATTGCCTTTTCTTTCTCCTCCTCATGACTTGAATATAAGGAGTCTTCAATGTGGTATTGATCTTCTATCTTATGTTGTAATCTTATGTTCCTTATTATTCTCTCCTGATGATCACCCAATTGCTTTCGCTCCATAGGTTTCTCTTAGCATGGTCTCCTTCTCCATTGCCTTCATCATCATTCTTTCATAGCATGAAAGAATACTTGCAACTAAAATCCACTCATGGAAAGACATAATCAATCTGATATACCCCTGAGCTAACATGCTTCATGATATCTCTTGTTGGGGATGGAACTAGCGATTGGTCGATTAACTAACTCAGGAATTGTATAGTTCCTGAGGTCAAGGTCTAGGACTAAGGCTTGATACTACAAAATGCACAACTCTGGAGGCCTAGGAAAAGGGACTGCACAGTTGAGGGACTCAAGAGCTCAAGTTGGAGGCTTGATGCTTGAGACTGTGTAGTTTGCAGTTGCGAAGTCATAGGCTGAGTGACTGCATAGCTAAGGGACTCAGGAGGTCAATCTTGAGGCTTGAAGTTTCCTAATGCATAGTTTAGACAAGAGGACAGGTTGGGAGGTTACACAGTTGAGGGGTTCAAGGGCTCAATCTTGAGGCTTAAGGCTTAAAGTTTCCCAATGTGTAGTTCAAGAGGGATAGAGGCCAAGTGATTCTACATTTGTGTAGTTCAAGAGGTCAAGACCAAGGCTTGATTCTTGAGACTGTGTAGTGCACAAAGAAGGATAGCTAGAGGCAAGGATTGCACAATTCCAAAGCTCAAAAACTAGGAATGAGAACCAATATTGCCTAGTGCGCAATTTTGGAAGGTAGAAACTGCACATTGCGAAATGCCAAGAGACAATACTGCTACTTGAGGGTTGAGACTATGTAATGAGAAGTTTAAAGGAGGTTGGGTGGTCCAATTAGAGAATTTTCCCAATTTAACTAAGTGTGAGATCAGTGAGAGGAAGATAAGTAGAAACATGACTCTTAACATGGCCAAAAACTTAGATCATTTGAAGACACAACATCTAACACTTAAAACACATGAAAAAAAATCCTTTCCTTAATGAAACAACTTTACAATGACCTACACCAAGTGCAACACCAAAGATACACTTTGCAATGACTTTGATGACACTTGCGTGGCAGTTCTTGAAACTTTGGAAGTGAGTTTGATACATTTTTACATGGTAAGCCCAACTCATTTACACAAAGGTTACCCCTTGAAACCAAAAAAACTAGCTTTTGTGCATTGTGCGACACTCCACATGCTAAAAGATGGAATTTACTATATGAAGATAAAAGTGTGAATGAAACTTTTTATACACCAACACTAGTGAAAGAGACACATGCCAGAGCAAAGATAACATGAAAACAACAATAATTAAAGTGAAAACAAGCAAAAGTGATAGTCGAATGCATGAAAATGAAAATTGCGAAAGCAAAGGTGCCCAAAAGTGATAATTTGAAAAAATCACCGAAATAGAAGTACAAATGCACCTAAAAGTGGAATATTTTTAATGAAATCATGCACTAACTATTGACATATTTTGATTATTGCATATGCATTATCTTGATGGATCGTGCTATGCTTACTCAAGCTTGCATAAAAGAATGCAATCATGAACGTGTTGTGGATTGATCATGTGTGAGAAAGTGACTTCAACACTTATAATTCAAAAGGGAGCTCAAGAACTTAATAAAACATCAATTGACCAAGAAGTGACTATGGAACGACCAATTGTAAGATCCATAGTAGGCTGCAAAATTCAAGTGTAAGCAAAATTTTGGAGGGTGTTTGTTCTAGCGACAACACTTGGTGACACACTGATAGAAATCCAACTTCTCTTCCTTCGCCAATTATTTGGTACAGGGTCTAGTTCTTCAAGGAGTATTAATTCATCATTCAGATTACCATGGATTCCTCACCTACCCCATGTATAAACATATTACCCTCCATTCCTTTACTTGGTTAAACACAAACATAAGGTCAATGATCACACAATATTTTGAATCAGGAAAGGGTAAGGAAGTTCACAAGCTTTATATTTTCAGAGTGTAGCCTTTCATCTCTTGTGTTGCTCCACTACTAGAAGGCCTAGACAGTACCCTCACAGAGTTACTTCAAGGACACAAACATTTCTCTATTGCCAGCCAGCCTAGACAGTACCCCGATGGAGTTTCTTGCTTCACCTCTCTTTACAGGAAGTCTTTCTCTTCTTTCACCTTTATTTATTTATTTTATATAGTACTATGCATCAACACTTATTTGTTTCATGGGTGAAAGAGGGATCTCAACTTATTCAGAGCATAAGAGGTTTTCCCTTTAGAGAAGCATATATAAGACCTCTGATATTTGTTTTCTCATTTAGATTTTCCCCTTGTCCATCTCTTCTTGATTGGATCATCCTAAAAACATCGAAACATAAAGACCCAAATGTAGCCATGAGGTTTCCAGAATAGTCATGTAGATCATGGTTCAACACAAGGATCATATTTTCCATCGAAACTTCATCGACCAAATGGTGTAACCAAGACAAGGAATAAGGATAGAGAGTTATCCAAATGTTGCAATGACACAAAGTCCTTTTCTATTTTTCCCTAATTCCTTTTGAGCCCAAATAGAACACCCTTCATGCAAAGTGTCATTAAACAAAACATAAAACACAAAACACAAATTTAAAGACAAAATGCAACAAGGAAACAAAACTAAGAGGACAAAACAAATGAAGGCTAACTGAAAAGATGATGTGAAACCAAAATGAGAAAACACAAGGCAACATACAGAAAATGAATGCAGGAGGAATGTGTAGGTAAACTAATATGAAACTAAACCTACTCATAACATAACTAGCTATAAGGTCAAGGTCAGGTATAATGAAATTTCCAATGTAGCCACCATAGTTGTTCCTAACCTAGAATCACAAAGATATGATTGATTAAAACTAAGATAAAAAAATGTGAAATAGAAAATATAAGATCTTTAATATTCTGCACAAAAAATTGAAGGTCACCCCTGTCAACAGAAAGATATGTCATTACCAATACTTCTAACCATTTTTCATTCTTACTTTTTTCTGAAAACCTTAAGAAGACAAACCTCAAGGGATTCTTGCAAATGTATCTTCATCTGCAATATACTCCTTAGCAAGAATGAGAAAAGGCCGAAATTTGTTATTTATGATGAAGCTTGCTAGGTAAGATTGTTCCAGTGAAACTTGAAACAATCCTCTTGAGAATCTTGAAATATTTGAAAATATGAATTTTCAATTAAAAGCGCGGGATTAGGATGAGAATCTTGTAAGGGAAAAATAATATGATCATATTCAAAAGGATTTTCAAGATAATGAGGGTCTAACATAACCATTAGTCAAGGTTGAAGTGCCTAAGCGGCTTGACAAGTATCTGAATGGTGAGATAAACCATAAATATTAATCGATGTGAAAAACTTGTCATCAATATACTGGTGGGAAAATGATAAAATGAATGACAGTTAATATTATGATCATATGGACCGTTTGTGGAAAGATATTCTCGGTTAGAAGATAACAAAGATATATTATTTTTAACATCTTTACGAAATCCTTCAACATATGAATCATCTTCCTCACATGATAAATGTAAAAAAAAAATTCCTTGTGACTGGTCGCATGTTGAACTACCATGGTAATCATTGAAATAAGTGAGAAGGAATGCCAGTACAAAAAACACATGAGATCAGTCAAGATACAATGAATGAAGAACATTTCAATTCACACAATAACTTATGCATTCATTAGCACTCAGGATGATTTCAGGTGCGATGAAGAATAAGATTCATAATATAACATTCACAAGAAAAACGAGGAGCTGACCAGTCTAAAATGAATCTGATAGGAATGATTTATTTGACCAAAGATGATTTTTGAAATGATTAACTTCACAATTCCATGATTCTATGAGATATACATATTCCAAACTTGAGTTTGATACAAGAGATTTGCATGAATCTGAATCAAATGAAGAAGGTTCCTGAATAAGATCAAAAATAAAATCTTAAAATCTTGAAAGGCTACATGTGAAATACCAAACATATTTCAAGAAGAATTTTTCATCAAGTGAAACCATGAAAAGAGAAGGATTTCATGAGAGAAACTAGATCTGATTTAGTTCGGGACCTTACTAGATTCATGAGATCATGTCATAATCATCAATGAAAGTTGAAGTGCATCGACTCCCTAACAAGTCCCAGAACTTTCAAGGATTGTAAAATCGCATTTTGAAGATTGAACTAGATCATGCATGATGTAAGGATAAATACTTAGTACCATTGATTTCAATAAGACTACTACTAACCAGATGGCAGTCATCTTTGTCACTGATTTGATTAGATTTTACAAAAACAACTAGATTACTCAAGTCGAAATATTCTCTTGATCATAAATCTGAAGATGAATGAATCGGGGAAATTTCATGAGAAATTTGATTTGAAGAATTATGTTCATGAAAAACAAGAGATGATGATGGATGGAAAGTATATTCGATGATTTGATTATTTTAATTTTCATCATGGATAATATCACCACCTTGTGTTAATTAAAAAATTAAGTCTTTAGATGGATAACTTGAAGAGTGTGTAGTATCTTCATTACAAGTTGATGCATTACAA
Source organism: Pinus taeda (assembly GCA_000404065.3). NCBI lineage: Eukaryota > Viridiplantae > Streptophyta > Pinopsida > Pinales > Pinaceae > Pinus > Pinus taeda. The sequence goes on along the minus strand of APFE031313295.1, from coordinate 109,175 downwards.
ACAGAGAGCACAAGGAATAGTGAGATGAAGAGGAATTTTCAATAAGAACATTTTCTTTAGCTAGATCATATACTAGATCTAATTTTTTCAAATCAACATCTTCGGGAGAAATGAAAGATCAGTTGGTGCACTTGGTAATACATCATCCCATACAATAATGGAGTCAAAATCATCAGGATGATGGTTATCCTAGACTTCAGATTGATCAGGAAAGTTGATTAGATTAGATTCATCACTGAGATTCTTAGATTCATTATCAGCCAATAGTGAAGCAACACCATCTTCACACAGAGGACTCTGGAAAAGGGAAGAAAGATTGAACGAATCCTCACCTTCTTGCTCCTCTACCTACGAAATGTGACTAAATTTCACCTATTCATTGCTTGAATTTGGAATAGATTAATTGGGAAGATGGAGGGGAAATGGGTCATGAGAAAGATATGGCATAAGATGACAAGTATCCAAATCAGATTCAAGATTTAAATTATGAGCGGTAATATCATCTTGTGAAATGGAGAAATTAGTCCTCACTGTAGGATTTATTAACCATTCTGGGATTTCCTTCATGGGATCTGATTCATTAAAAGTGGAAGGGGAATGAGAAGCTGGATTAGGAATTTGATTAGCATATTTCCCAAATTTATTATCATCACGAGGAGGCACCCTTACCGGAACTAGAAAAAGAGGAGGACAAGGAACAAAAGGAGTAGTAGGTTCCTCCTCTAAAATTGAAGGTGTCTCATGATTTACAAGAGTTGGGAAGGTAAAAGCATCAGGGGGTTTAGATTCACTATGCAAAGAGACATGAACCAAATGCTTAAACTTTTGTTTAAATAAATCTGTATCCATGTTCATAACAAAGGTGAAGGAATGGATCAGAAAAATTCTCAATTGATTCAATAGGCTTCATTCTAAGTTGATTGATTCTTTTAAGAATATCCCAATAATCATACCTATCAAATGATTTATGAATCTCCTTCACAAGCTGGTCGAATGAATGGATAGAAGTAGTGGGTAATGTATGATACCATATCTTAACATGAACTTAAAATGTCAAGGTGAGCAACGTAGTCATTACATCCTTGCATTGTATTCCATTAGAAAGGAAAATTGGAAAACTTGAAACAAATGTTCATGAAGAGTTAATTCACCCTCATAATCAAACTTAAATTGAGACAGGTTATGGAAAACTTTCGTAGGGATGGTAATATTAAGCTCTTTATAAAAACATCTATGGATTATGATTTGGGGAAGAGACATTTTGGATAAGAGATTCAAAGGAGAGTCAATAGGCAAAACCTTTCATCTGCCCCTCCTTCTAGTTCCATTTGTTGACGGTATTAGAAATTCATCAACTAAGGAGGTCTTCTCAATGTGAAGTCCCAATTAGACCTTGCACCATTTGGAATAGGAGCCCCATCCAGAGTATCGGCCTAGTTCCATATATTCCTATAGACTTTCCTTGGCTTTAGGTGTCAGCAAGAGAGAGAAATGTGTATCTGTCTTTGCGAAAAGAAAGTAAGTGTGCCTCGTGAATGTTTGGTTGTAGGTGTATCAAGGTTCTTCTACTGTGAAGGGAGGAAAGGTGAGCCTCTAAGAGAGAGGTAATAGTACCATCCTAGTATAGGCACACATAAGAGAAAAGGGAAGCACATAACATCAAGCATAATAGTCCACAAACATGGAACAATTTTTACAACCATTACAACACACTTTCAATTAGAAAAGCACTAAAATAACTGAAATAGTTTAATTACTTTAGTACAGGTGAAATAAAACATGAATCATAAACATTCACAGAAAAGTATTAAAAATATTCAAAATCCATGCATGAAAACATGTTTTCCATCAGGCTTCAAGTATTAAGTAAAAGTCGAAAGATATATGAATACAACAAACATCACTAACTCTAATAGTAAAGCATTGGAGCGACAACTTGCTCCAAAAAAGTACTAACTCTCTCTTTGATGCCTTATGGGAGAAACCAAGGCGAACAATCCTTTTCTTGTACAATGAGCGTGTATATATAAAAAGTGGAGTGATCCTTCACCTCCTTTGTGACTCTTGGACTACCCTCATGAATGTTCAACTTCTTTATGACCTGTTGACATCCTACATAACATTTCACATTACATGAATGACTCTTGGATTTCCAGTTACATTATATTTCTCCAATATAGAATTTAAATAATCCAAAAATTGATGTAGCTCATGATGACTCATGACACAACATGACATGAAACTGATGACATGGAATACATGATAATGTGGTAGTGTAAAGTCACTCTTTGTTGCTAGTTTCTTTGTGTCTTCTTAACATATAGAAAATGGTCTTTTCTTTCTCCACCTCATGAATTGAAGATATGGACTCTTGAATTTGGTCTTGATCTTCTATATTTTGTTGTAATCTTGTGTTCCTTCATCTTCTCCTTAATGATCATCGAGTTTCTTTAGCTCCATAGGTGTCTCTTAGCATGGTCTCCTTCTCCATCTCCTTCATCATCATCATGTCATACCATGAAAGAATGCCTATGACTACAATCCACTCATGACAAGATGACATCAGTATGGCAAACCCATAATCTAACATGATTCATGAAATCACTTGTTGGGGCTGGAACTAGTGACTAGTCGAGCGAGTGACTCAAGGATTGCACAGTTCTAGAGGTCAAGGTTTGGGACTAAGGCTTGAGACTCCACAATGTGCATTTCAAGAGGCCTGGGAAGAGGGATTTCATAGTTGAGGAACTCAAGATATAAATATGGAGGAATGAGGCTTGAAACTATAGAGTTCACAGTTCTAAAGGCCTAGGCTAAGTGACTGTGCAGTTGAGGGACTCAGGAGGTCAAGATTGAGGCTTGAAGTTGCTCAATGCATAGTTAAATAGGATAACAGGCTGGGAGGTTGCACAGTTGAAGGGTTAAAGGGCTCAATATTGAGGCTTAAGGCTTAAAGTTTCCTAATGCATAGTTCAACAGGGAAAAAGGCCAAGTGATTGGGAAGTTGTGTCATTCAAGAGCTCAAGTCCAAGGCTTGATGGTTGAGACTGCACAATGCATAGAGAAGGCTTGCTGGAGGCAAGGATTGTGCACTTTTGGAGCTCAAGGGCTAGGACTGAGCAATGAGATTGTGTAGTTCTGGAAGGAAAAAATTGCGCATTGTGAAGCGCCAAGAGACAAGGTTGTTGCTTGAGGGTTGAGACTATGTAATGCGTAGTTCAGGCTATCTAAAGGAGGCTAAATGGTTCAGTCAGAGAGTTTTCCTAATTTGTATAAGTGTCAGATTAGTGAGAGGAATATAGGAAAAAGCATGAATCTAAACATGACTAGACACTTAGATCACTTTATGACACAACATGGAACACTCAAAACACATGAACAACATCGTTTCCTTAATGCAACAAATTTGTGACGATGTATACCAAGTGTGACACCAAAGATACACATTGCGACAATCATGACGACATTTGTGTGACAATGCTTGAAACTTTTGAAATGAGTGTGATACATGTTTAAATGGCAAGACTAAATCATTTACATAAAGGTTACCCCTTGAAACCACCAAAACTAGCATTTTTTCATTATGTGACAGTCCACGTACTAAAAGACGACATTTAGTATATGAAGAGAAAAGTGTGAATGACACTTACGATACATGAATGAAAGTGAAAGCAACACATGCCAGAGAAAATAAAATATGAAAATGACACTCACGAAAATGAAGGTACGCAAAATTGACATCTTGAAAAACTCACCAAAATAGAAGTACAAATGCAACCAAAAGTGGAATATTGCCAATGAAAGCATGCATTGACTATTGACATAGGTTTATTATTGCACAAGAACTATCTTGATGGATTGTTTTATGCTTGTTCAAGATTGCATAAAAGAATGCGCTCATGAACTTGTTGTGGATTGAGCATATTTGAGTAGGTGACTTCAACACTTACAATTAAAAAGGGAGCTCAAGAACTTAAGAAAACATCAACCAACCAAGAAGTGACTACAAAATGGTCGATTGTAATATCCAAAGTAGGCTGCAAAATTGAAGTGTAAGAAAAAATTTGGAGAGTGTTTGTCGCAACAACAAGAGATACTCATTGAGGTCAATTTATCTCGGGATTTTCTGGAGGAGGTCGATTTGGTGTTGAGAGAGTTATCATATCACCAGTGGATTGATTACGTAAAGATTCCTTTTATATGTCTTTGTCTTCGAAGGTTGTCCACCCAACATCTCCTTCGTACGTTATAGGTACTTACAATGAACCTTCTTTTTCTCTTCCTTCTTTTTCACTTGGTGTTAATGTGGATACACTTTATGTTTGTCCTTGTAATTTTTTTGTAAAGGAGGGAGGTTGTGTTAATGATAACCCTAGGATTATGAAGGGTTTTGTTGGGGTTTCTACTATTTTATCTTATGCAAAAGAATATTATCAACTAGATTAATTCTATCATTTCAAATTTTAATTAAGCAGGATCTAAGGGCCCAAAAAAATCTACTTTCCACAATTGAAGATCATTTCTAGGAAGAAGGATCATGGAGGCTGGGTATATTAAATACAGAGTATTTTGGATGGGATCTATTAATGAAGAGTCTATGGCGCGATCTAAATGGATCAGGGATTTGATAGAAAATTAATCATGCAAAATATTTAAAAAATATGTCTCTATGGTCATGGATTGAGAATGGGGTTGTGGTTCCAAAAATGCCATCATACGTTTTGTCTAGTATGATGAAAAGAAAATTTTGGCTTATTGGTAATCTGAAATGAGAGGTTGGAGTGGGTAATAAGGGGGAAATTGGCATGTATCCCATCAAATATTTTGTGGGGGGCCATATTATACTAGTTAATCTTATCCAATATATCCACAACATGGGGATATATTACTTAAATCGGATCCATATCTATCATGGATTGCTCTCATCATGTCCTACATGGTGTAGCTCTTGACAACTTGACCTATATGGTGAGATGTCCGCACAATAGGACTGTTAGCTACATAACTTATATATGGCATACCTAATCTTAAATGATGAGGAGGATACCTTTCAATGGGATGGAATTACTCAAAATGAACATATTTTAGATAAGGAGGCATATAACTATATCACCTCTACTTCACATAATTGTGAGAATCCCAAGTATATACATTTGTTTTGAAAATGGAACTGTCCAGTAAAACTCAAGTGTTTTGGCTAGCTATTGTGGTGCAATAAAATTTTGATGTGGGATATATAGGTGCGGAAATATATAGTTAGATATGTGGGTGATTGGGAATATGATGGAAACATATATGCTATTATGTAAACATTTGGTTAATTCTTGAACTTAAAAAGGAAAAGGTATTTTAATATTATATATTTAATATATGTGTTAACATTAATTAAGTTTTAATGGTTTTTAAACACGTTTTATACATTCTATTCATCCTCAAATATTAACAATGTAGCATGTGTAAAGGACATTTTGCGTTAATTTTATATTTATTTAACCTCAACTAATAAAAACATGACATGCATGAAAGTAAATTCAGTCATTTACAAAAATAAAAAGAAAAGATTTATTTTAATATTATAAACTCCATATACGTGTTAACATTAAATTTTTTTAAAACATTCTATACATCATCAAATATTAACAATGTAACAGGTGTAAAGGACATTTTGCATCCATTTTATATTTTATTTATCTTCAAACATGACTTGGATGAAAGTAAATTCACAGCCATTTTATATTTAATATTATATATATAATTTAATACTTTTGAAATTATTATAATGGTCAGTGTGGTATATACCATTTGACCTTTTTGTTGATTTTTTATTACATTGATTTTTTGTGGGTATGATATGTAGCATTCGCGTCACTGTTGAAAGTTTATTACTTTATTTATTTTCCAATTTGGAGTATAGTATTCAATTTATTGTGCTTATTACTTTGTTGTATAAATGAAATTATTCAACAATATTAATTTTATAATTGAAAATATTCATACTCGGATACTTATTACTGTATTAATGTACCAATATAATATAGATGATTTGATTTATTGTTAAATATTTTATTTATTAGAAGAGTTTTTTCACGAAAATCACATCATAATTTATTTGTTAAATTTTATATATTTTTTGAAGATTAAAAATAATAAATAAATATAATAAAACAAATTAGTTAATTAATTAACTATTTATGTGTACTTTTCCTGTTCTCTTGATCTCGTCTGTTACCCAGTCTAATGTAGCAGTTTTCTGGTCAAATATAGTAGTTCCTAGTCAAATATAGCCATTGGATGATCTGCTCTCTTTGTTTATCTTGCAGCTATGATCTAGTTCTTCAACTTATCCTGACAATGAACCACACTTGTTGGTTCGAAACACGTAAATAAATAAATTATGATGCAATTTTCGCCAAAAGCTCTTCTAAATAAATTATTATGGATCACAAAAACCTAAATTCAACATTATTTTATTTGTTGACAATTTATTTTTATTTTTTATTATAAAAAATTAATTTTATTATTTTCATAAAATTTTAAATATGATTCATCCATTAACTCATTTATTCATAAATTGGAGGTTTTATTATATATTGAAACAATGTACCAAATTTTTGCAGGGACTTTTACAAAGCTTGCTACAATGCTTGCTACAGTGCTTGCTACAGTGTCGTGCGCTCCGCGCGCTATGCTGCTATCGCTCTCTGCTGACTTGGCGTCGCTGTGTCTCTTCGTTTGTCCTCACAGATCGACCTCTGGTGAACTTAGTGCAAACCTACTCGGATCTTTCACGCTTTACGACCTTACATACGGCTTCCTCGCCTTCCAATGGTCTGGCATCCCTTCGAACCTTTGGCGAACCCCTAATGAACTTCGAATGAAGATTATGGGACAACTACTACACAGCAGCACAATTTAAAGCACACAGTACTCGGAAGCGGAAAATGAAATAACACTCTTTTATTGAATTTTCCAAATATCGATTACACTTGATTTACAGTCTGTTCATACCAGAGATGGACTATGTTCACATTTACCAGACTGTTGCCACTCAATACTGAGATAGCTTACTGGAGGCTACCTGCGATTACACAGACTCTATCTTTGAGCATATACTCAAAACACACATATAGACAGACACATGAACGATCTAGCCACTTTAGGTTCTCACCAGTGCTCTCACACTGATGCGAAGGCTTCTTAGATCACCTAAAGACTTGAGTTTTTCTTGTGACGCAAGAAGATCAAACTGAATGTCCGCAGTTGCAAAGCAGGAGAAACTCTTGACTCCAAACTTCCAAAGACACAATAACTCTGACTCTCGATGCCCCGAATGAGCCTGACTCTCTTCGTTTTATAGGAAGAAGAGGGGACAAACATCCGACCATCGGGCCAACAAGCGGAGTACGAAAGATTCTATCAATCACGAAGATGTGGTTCAATATCCACCAAAAGTCAGAGAAGTGCTCCAAGTCTCATGACTAACGAATCTTTTTCCTATTACAAGATTACAATCAATCCTACGGAAAGTATATTATGTACAAAGTGGATACCTTTTAACCAGTTAAGGCCCACGAGGAAACTAGTCATGAATAGTCCTCATGACTGGACAACATAATTACACAGTGGAGTTTTCTGGATAAACCCACGGAAACTTCTTTTTTATGAAGAAGGACTAGCACTGTCAAATGATTTACAGAGAGTTGTGATTCATGTGAACCTATTTCTGGGATAAATGAGGCCATCCCATGCTTTTGTATAGATCCGTCAAACTATCATAGGTTTATTCAGCACATATTGATGCTTTAGTTTAGCCATGACTAGCCATTCGTCATGCCTAGCCATAAATTGTTGTAGTATATGGTGATCCAGATAATTCAGCAGATCATTTACTGTGGTACAAGGAATGTGAAAACAATCAACAACATTTTTTATGTAGTAGCATTTGTCACATGTCATCTGAAAATAAATTTCATAAAAGATTGGATCTATAGCAGTGCAATTTACTCCAAAATCCCTCCACCAGTCACCTAACCATCCTGAAAACTAATTTCTTTGCATGGACCTAATTGATCCAAATTTTAATTTTGTATAATGGATTTCTTCCTCTCCATCAACATTTAGGACATCCCACCATAATTTCTTATAACCTGCATAATTAAAAATAGTGTCAGGAAAAATAAGATTAGGGTTATTTTGTGGCCATAAGATAGGAGAATTTCTGGTGATTGTCCAATCTGTGTTTCTGGTTCTGTTGATGACAAAATATCTGTGATAGATATTTCTTTGTCTTCCTCCTCCAGACCAGATCATTGCGATGTCATGAAAATTATTTTGCAATGCTTCTTTTGCTTGATGAGCTGCAACCATATTGCTAGTATACACCATATCATGGATCCAGCGATTTCCTTTGGGAGATACTCTTCTTTCACGCAATAGGTGTAAAAGATATGTATGTTGCTGTAGATCTACATCTAAGACTTTTGTTTGTCTTAGCTACCAGGTGAGCTTCTAGTATTCCTTGTATTCTTCCCAGCTTTGGTTTTCTCTTACAGTTTTGAGAAATTTTTGTTGATTGTCTGGGTCCCATTCAGTAACAATAACAAATACATGTTCTTGTTCTTGTGACTGGCTTTGTATGTATTCTCGGCAGAGAAAATCAGGGAGACAGTTGTCTTTTCCCTTTATATGTTCCACTTCAAAATCAAAATTTGCAAAAATGGCTTGCCATCTGGCAAATTTGGCTTCTCCAGGCTTCTTGACATCTTTACTAAGCACCTTCTGAAGGGCCGATGCATCTGTTCTGAGAAGAAATCGTTTATTGACCACATGGATCTCGAATTTTTCAATGTTATTACATGCTGCTTTCACCTCTTTTTCTATAGTAGAATATCTTTCATCAGTGTGGTTCCATGTTCCTGAAGCAAACCGGATACCCTATTCTTCATTGTCTTTTTTCTGTTTTAATATACCCCCCCATCTGATGTTGCTGGTATCAGATTCTACAATCTTAAAAGTTGCATCGTCAGATATATACAGTATGGGTTAATTTTTTGAACTACTTTGGTATGGAGTGGAGTACAAGGTGCAGGATATTTGCACAACCTTTGATTTAATAAGCTTCTGCCTTGGCGCAATCTTGATAGAAATTACTTACATAATTTAAACAACCAAGAAATCTTTGTAGTTGTGTCTTGTCTGTAATGATATCTGGAAATTTGTTTGAGAATTCCAGAGCATGTTTTTGCAAGGAGATTTGGACGCTAAATATAGTATGGCCAAGAAATTTAATGGAAGTCTGAAAGACTTCTATTTTCTTTTTGCTTAATACAAGACCATTCCTTTTTATTGTATTTACAAAGGTCTGTATATGTTTAAAATGATCTTGCAATTTTTTTGAGAAAATAAGGATATCATCTATATACACAATCGGTCAATCAAAGAAAGGTTTAAATATAGAGTCCATCACCTTCTGGAACTTGGATGGTGCATGCTTTAGACCGAAAAGCATCACATTCCATTCATAATGCCTGGCTGGGACATTGAAAGATGTTTTGAATTTATCTTTCTCTGATATAGCGACTTGCCAAAATCCTGATTTCAGATCGAACTTGGAGAATATCTTTGCTCCTGCTATTCTTCTTATCAGATCTCCTTTGTGAGGGATCGGATATGTATTATCTGCTCGTACTGAGTTCAAATGATTATAATTGATGACTAGCCTTGGGATGCCTCTAATTTGTTCTGCTCTTTTATTTACATAGAACCCATAACAATTCCACGAGCTCTCTGATTCTTTGATCAATTTCTTACTCAACAGATTCTTGATTTCTTTTTCGCAGAGCTCACGATATTCCTTATTCATCAAAATTGCCTTACTCTTACATGGCTTACCTATATATTCTGTTTTATAGGGCAATTCAACACAATATTGTTTTCTATGCCAAAAAGCGTTTGGATCTTCTACACAACACTCTTTCTCTATTTGTGCCTTTAATTCTGAAATCTTCTTTTGTATTGTTGGTAAACTTAGTTGTTGTGAGATATGAAAGGTGGATTTCAGATCTTTTCGATTTATTAGCTTTGATTCAACTTTCTTTAGCTCTTCCATAGTCTAAACCATTGTCGAGACTCGTGGAGCCGAGACATATGGTAATTTAATTTTTCTTGGACCATTTGAGGAGGTAGGAAGAGTAATAAAATATCCACCCTTATTATTTTTTGTTCTAAATGAACCATGTGGTTCAACAATAGCCAAAAATATGTTACCTAAGATACAATCAACAGGGATGTCAACAACTGCGAATTTTAATTTTATGCAGTGATTATCAAAGCAGATAGATGCCTTGGGAATTTCATACTTCAGCATTTTACTTCCCAAGCCAATAACTTTTCTTTCTGCAATCATCCAATATTTAGCAGGGATCACTTTTGTATTTAAAATATTTACGTCTGCTCCAAAATCAATTAGAGCAATCAATTTGAACATTTGTCCCTGTATGGAAATATTCACTTGTACATGATGTTGCTGGTATTCGATGGTGAGTATCCTCATTTCCTAAAAACCTGAAGCAGTATCTTTTCTCCCTTCATAAATCTATACATTTGGCTTGTAAAATTCTTTTGTATCATATTCTTCTATATGATCTGCTTCATCAATGGGTTTGCCTTTTTCTAATCTCACAATCTGAGTCTTAAGAATAGAAATTTCAGATTTGAGATTGTGAATTTCATGACTTACCTCTCCCAAGGTAAGCGCACAAAGTTTGTCCTATTGTTGATGTCTCTGGAATGATTTTACATTCTTTTCATAAGAGGCATCAATGAAGAGCGGCTTTTTTGAAGAACTTCTATTGGAAGATTTCATTTGATCCATGAAGGCTTCCATAAGGTGATTCTTCATTTCTCCTTCCTCCATAGCTCTTATTTGGGACAAGATTGTTATCTCATATTCTTTTGTCTATACCATAAGAATCTTTTCTTTGTATTTCTATGGCTATTTATCTTCATCAGAAGATTCATTTTTAGATTCAGAAGAGAAAATACATTCATAATTTTCAGAGTTTGAACAATCACAAGCATTTGCATAAAAATTTAATTCTTCAACTTCTTCTTCTGTAGTATATACAAAAGTAGAAAATTCTATAGGTGAGTCAAGCAATTGTTGCTGCTGAATTTGGGGTTGTTCTTTGTTCACCACATTGGGGCAATGATCAGTTTTATGATTTCTAGACTGACATCTCATGCAACGGTATTGAGCCTCTGTTTTTGGAGTTTTTAATGCAGGCTGAGATTTCTTGCCTAGATTTCTTTTTTATTCTTCACCTAATCGACAATTATTTGTAGTATGTCCATTTTTGCCACACAACCAACATATCAATTTATTCCATTTTTCTTGCTTGGCACTATGTAGGTGAATGTCAGATGGTTTGTAATAATGTGTGTTAGGGACATATTTGTAATATCCCTTCTTTTTATGCTGTCGAAAAGATCGACTTTTCGACTTAAAGCCTTTTCTGGTTGATAAATTCTTTTCTTTCATGGCTCATTTCTTGACTTTTCTCCTTTTTACTACTGGATCATCGAGAGATAACCCATACTTGCTGCGCAATGATTTGCTATGAGGGAATCTGGACAACTTTTCTGGAGACTTATTAACTTTTGAGCTTGTGAAAAGATCAACCAGAGCTTTAGTAATAATTGAATATATTTGTCCCCATGTGTAAGACTCAAAAGGCATTTGAAAAAATTCTTGCATCTGAGATAGTCAACAAATTTGGAAGGAAGTGCTGCAAGATAAACTTGCTTCCATAGCAAATTCTTTTAGTCTTTGACTTCATAGATTCTTTGCATCCAATCTCGATGGAAGTCTTCATATTGGGATATTTTATTGCACTTGAGATTCATTAAAATAATCTCATGCTTATCGACTATTTCAACCTCAGAACCACACTGGTGCTCAACAATCATGGAGGTCAAGGCTCCAATCATGTTGCTCTGTACTGTCTCGTCTAAATTATGAATTATATTTCCTTGCTCATCCTTGAGAAGCTGTTCTTCCATCTCTTTAATTAAAGCAAGAGAGGATTTTGTTTCCCACCATTTTGACAGTGTGCTTGTGAAACACTGGATAAATATTTTGCAGGCTTCTACCTCAGTTTTTCCCCTTAGACACATAAGTTTATATTCGGCAAACATCATGTCTACCATTTGTATTATCTAGCCGACACTGAGATTATCTATAGTCCATTCCCTATGAGAATTAGGGAAGAAAGTGTGGGTTTCAGGAATTTTTCCTTTTCCTCTGATATCAAGTGTTGAATATCTGTTGTACTAACTTTCCAAGGGCTCATATATAGGCATTACTTTTTGCTCTTTCTCCTCATCCTTAAACAAACTTGCTATAGAAATATGTTCACTTGGAGTGTCAATTTTTTCTGGTTATTGGAATGCAATTTCTTTGGGGAATAAAAAGGAAACTTGTCGACTGGCTTGACAGGGTCCTGAATACGGACACTTGCTTTATGCAAAAAAGGAGAAGGAACTAGTTTTTCTATTTTGGATATAGACAATTGATTCATCTTCTATACCAGTTCATTTATTTGTCCAGATGTAGAGCCAATATGTTCTACCATTATGTCTTCAACATTCTCTAGCTTTAATAGAGATTCTCTAACATCTCCTCTAATTACTGAAGTAGAATTTTGAGCATTATTCAAGGAATTATTTATAGAATTCAAAGAGACTTGGACAGTATCAAATTGTTCTTTGACCTCTTTACATTTGGCCATGTTCATTTCAAGACCTTTCACAGCTGTGTTTGTCCAATTTAGTTGTTCAAAAGTTTTATGTATTCTACCATTAGTACCAAATGCACTATCATCCTTTAATACTAATGGTATTGCTTTTGCAAAATTTTGTCCTTCTCCAAGCACTGTGCCTTTGTATGGAGGAAAAGTTGTAGGTGTTTCAACTTTAAGGCCATCTAGTGCTATCCAAGAATGTTGAGATGAAGTGGATGCATCAATCATTAAAATCATTTGTTGCTTTTCCTTTTCTAACCAAACATAGAATGAGATCCATGTGTTAGTACATTCCATGTGGCTTTTCCATTCTTGAGACAATTTTATTTTCTCAGACATAGAATGACTCAAACCAAATTCTTCTGATTTAGGATTTGTAAAAAGCTCCCAATTCAACATGGCTTTCATCCATTTGGCAGGGACTCTATTTTTCATACATCCATCCATTAAAGTGAGCATCTCCATAACCTGTTCTTCATTATCTTTTTTTTGTTTTAATATACCCGCCCATCCGATGTTGCTGGCATCGGATTCTACAATCTTAAAAGCTGCATCATCAGATATATATAGTATTGGAAGGTCTCTAACCTTGGCCTTCATTTTTTGAATTGCTTTTGTATGGAGTGGAGTCCAAGGTGAAGGATTTTTGCACAGCCTTTGATTTAATAGGCTTCTGTCCTTGGCGCAATCTTGATAGAAATTTCTTACATAATTTAAACAACCAAGAAATATTTGTAGCTCCGTCTTGTCTGTAATGATATCTAGAAATTTGTTTGAGAATTCCAGAGCATGTTTTTACAAGGAGATTTGGCCAATAAATATATTATGGCCAAGAAATTTAATGGAAGTCTAAAAGGCTTTGATTTTCTTTTTGCTTAATACAAGACCATTCCTTTTTATTGTATTTACAAAGGTCTATATATGTTTAAAATGATCTTGCAAATTTTTTGCGAAAATAAGGATATCATCTATATACACAATCAGCCAATCAAAGAAAGGTTTAAATATAGATTCCATCACCTTTTGGAACTTGGATGGTGCATGTGTTAGGCTGAAAGGCATCAGATTCCATTCATAACACCCGGTTGGGACACTGAAAGCTGTTTTGAATTTATATTTCTCTGCTATAGCAACTTGCCAAAATCCTGATTTTAGATCAAACTTGGAGAATATCTTTGCTCCTGCTATTCTGCTTATCAGATATCCTTTGTGAGCGATCGAATATGTATTATCTGCTAGTACTGAGTTCAACAGCTTATAATTGATGACTAGCCTTGGGATGCCTCTGATTTGTTCTGCTCTTTTATTTACATAGAACCCATAACAATTCCACAGGCTCTCTGATTCTCTGATTAATTTCTTACTCAACAGATTCTTGATTTCTTCTTCACAGAGCTCACGATATTCCTTGTTCATCGGAATTACCTTACTCTCACAAGGCTTACCTGTATATTCTGTTTTAAGGGAAATTCAACACAATATTGCTTTCTGTGCCAAAAAGTGTTTGGATCTTCTGCACAACACTCTTTCTCTATTTATGCCTTTAATTCTGAAATCTTCTTTTGTATTGTTGGTAAACTTAGTTGTTGTGAGATATGAATGGTGGATTTTAGATCTTTTAGATCTATTAGCTTTGATTCAGCTTTCTTTAGTTCTTCCATAGTATGTACCATTGTCGAGACTCATGGAGCTGAGACATATGGTAATTTAATTTTTCTTGGACCATTTGAGGAGGTAGGAAGAGTAATAAAATATTCACCTTTATTATTTTTTGCTCTAAATAAACCATGTGGTTCAATAGCAGCCAAAAATATGTTACGTAAGATACAATCAACAGGGATGTCAGCAACTGCAAATTTTAATTTTATGCAGTGATTATCAAAGCAGATAGATGCCTTGTGAATTTCATACTTCAGTGTTTTACTTCCCAAGCCAATAACTTTTCTTTCTGGAATCATCCAATATTTAGCAGGGATCACTTTTGTATTTAAAATATTTACGTCTACTCCAGACTCAATTAGAGCAGTCAATTTGAACATTTGTCCTTGTATGCAAATATTCACTTGTACATGATGTTGCTAGTATTCGATGGTGAGTATCCTCATTTCCTAAAAACCTGAAGCAGTATATTTTCTCCCTTCATAAATCTGTACATTTGGCTTGTAAAATTCTTTTGTATCATATTCTTCTATATGCTCTGCTTCATCAATGGATTTGCCTTTTTCCAATATCACAATCTGAGTCTTAAGAATAGAAATTTCAGAATTGAGATTATGAATTTCATGACTTACCTCTCCCAAGGTAAGTGCGCGAAATTTTTCCTGTTGTTGATGTCTCTGGAATGATTTTGCATTCTTTTCATAAGAGGCATCAATGAAGAGTGGCTTTTTTGAAGAACTTCTGTGGGAAGATTTCATTTGATCCATGAAGGCTTCCATAAGGCGATTCTTCATTTCTCCTTCCTCCATAGCTCTTATTCGGGACAAGACTTTTATCTCATATTCTTTAGTCTGTACCATAAGAATCTTTTCTTTGTATTTCTGTGGTTGTTTATCTTCATCAGAAGATTCATTTTCAGATTCAGAAGAGAAAATACATTCACAATTTTCAGAGTCTGAACGTTCACAGGCATTTGGATAAAAAATTAATTCCTCAACTTCTTCTTCTGTAGTATATACAGAAGTAGAAAATTCTACAGGTGAGTCAAGCAACTGTTGTTGCTGAATATGGGGTTGTTCTTTGATCACCACATTGGGGCAATGATCAGTTTTATGATCTCTAGACCCACATCTCATGCAAAAGTACTGAGCCTCTATTTTTGGAGTTTTTAATGGAGGCTGAGATTTCTTCCCTCGATTTCTTTTTTATTCTTCACCTAATGGACAATTATTTGCAGTATGTCCAATTTTGCCACACAACCAACATGTCAATTTATTCCATTTTTCTTGCTTGGCACTATGCAGGTGAATGTTAGATGGTTTGTAATAATGTGTGTTAGGGACATATCTGTAATATCCCTTCTTTTTATGCTACTGAAAAGATCGACTTTTAGACGTAAAGCCTTTTCTGGTTGATAAGTTCTTTTCTTTTTTGGCTCGTTTCTTGATTTTTCTCCTTTTTACTAATGGATCATCGAGAGATAACTCATACTTGTTTCACAATGATTTGCTATGAGGGAATCTGGACAACTCTTCTAGAGACTTATTAATTTTCGAGCTTGTGCAAAGACCAACTAGAGCTTTAGTAATAATTGAAAATATTTTTCCCCATGTGTAAGACTCAAAAGGCATTTGAAAAAGTTCTTGCATTCTCAGATAGTCAACAAATTTGGAAGGAAGTGTTGCAAGGTAACCTTGCTTCCATAACAAATTCTTTGAGTCTTTTACTTCATAGATTCTTTGCATCCAATCTCGATGGAAGTCTTCATATTGGGATATTTTATTGCACTTGAGATTCATTAAAATAATCTCATGCTTATCGGCTATTTCAGCCTCATAACCACACCAGTGCTCAACAATCATGGAGGTCAAGGCTCCAATCATGTTGTTCTATACTGTCCCATCTCAATTATGAATTATATTTCCTTGCTCATCCTTGAGAATCTGTTCTTCCATCTCTTTAATTAAGGAAGGAGAGGATTCTATTTCCCACCATTTTGATAGTGTGCCTGTGAAGCACTGGATAATTGTTTTGTAGGCTTCTACCTCAGTTTTTCCCCTTAGACACATAAGTTTATATTCGGTAAACATCATGTTTACCATTTGTCTTATCTGGCCAACACTGAGATTATCTATAGTCCATTCCCTATGAGAATCAGAGAAGAAAGTGTGGGTTTCAGGAAGTTTCCCTTTTCCTCTGATATCAGGTGCTGAATATTTGTTACACTAACTTTCCAAGGGCTCATATATAGGCATTACTTCTGGCTCTTTCTTCTCGGCCTTAAATAGACTTGCTATAGAAAAATGTTCACTTAGAGTGTCAACTTTTTCTGGCTCTTGGGATGCAATTTCTTTGGGGAATAAAAAAGGAAACTTGTTGACTAGCTTGATAGGATCCTGAATACGGACACTTGTTTTATGCAAAAAAGAAGAAGGAATTGGTTTTTCTATTTTGGATATAGACAATTGATTCATTTTCTGTACAAATTCATTTATTTGTCCAGATGTAGAACCAATATCTTCTACCATTTTGTCTTCAACATTCTCTAGCTTTATTAGAGTATAGTATTCAATTTATTGTGCTTATTACTTTGTTGTATAAATGAAATTATTCAACAATATTAATTTTATAATTGAAAATATTCATACTCGGATACTTATTACTGTATTAATGTACCAATATAATATATATCATTTGATTCATTGTTAAATATTTTATTTATTTAGAAGAGTTTTCTATGAAAATCAACATCATAATTTACTTGTAGCTGCAGGATAAATAAAGAAAGTAGATTATCTAACGGCTATATTTGACTAGAAAAGGTTACATTTCAAAAGAAAAATGGCTATTATTATTATTATTATTATATATAAATTTTATATAGTTTTTGAAGATTAAAAATAATAAATAAATATAATAAAACAAATTTGTTAATTATTTAACTATTTATGTGTACTTTTCCTGTTCTCTTGATCTCATCTGTTACCCTGTCTAATGTAGCCGTTTTCTGGTCAAATATAGTAGTTCCTAGTCAAATATAGCCATCGGATGATCTACTCTCTTTATTTATCTTGCAGCTATGATTTAGTTCTTCAACTTATCCTGACGATGAACCACACTTGTTGGTTCGAAACACGTAAATAAATTAATTATGATGCAATTTTCGCCAAAAACTCTTCTAAATAAATTATTATGGATCACAAAAACCTAAATTCAACATTATTTTATTTGTTGACAATTTATTTTTATTTTTTATTATAAAAAATTAATTTTATTATTTTCATAAAATTTTAAATATGATTCATCCATTAACTCATTTTTTCATAGATTGGAGGTTTTATTATATATTGAAACAATGTATCAAATTTTTGTAGGGACTTTTACAAAGCTTGCTACAATGCTTGCTACAGTGCTGCTACAGTGCTTGCTACAGTGTTGCGCGCTCTGCGCACTATGCTGCGATCGCTCTCTGCTGACTTGGCCTTGTTGTGTCTCTTCGTTTGTCCTCACAGATCGACCTCTGGTGAACTTAGTGCAAACCTACTCGGATCTTTCACGCTTTGCGACCTTACATACGGCTTCCTCGCCTTCCAACAGTCTAGCATCCCTTCGAACCTTTGGCGAACCCCTAATGAACTTCGAATGAAGATTATGGGACAACTACTACACAGAAGCACAATTTAAAGCACATAATACTCGGAAGCGGAAAATGAAATAACACTCTTTTATTGAATTTTCCAAATATCGATTACACTTGATTTACAGTCTCTTCATGCCAGAGATGGACTGTGTTCACATTTACCAGACTGTTGCCACTCAATACTGAGATAGCTTACTGGAGGCTACCTGCGATTACACAGACTCTGTCTTTGAACATATACTCAAAACACACATATAGACAGACACATGAACGATCTAGCCACTTTAGGTTCTCACCAGTGCTCTCACACTGATGTGCAGGCTTCTCAGATCACCTAAAGACTTGAGTTTTTCTCGTGACGCAAGCAGATGAGACTGAATGTCCGCAGTTCCAGAGCAGGAGAAACTCCTGACTCCAAACTTCCAAAGACACAATAACTCTGTCTCTCGATGCCCCGAATGAGCCTGACTCTGTTCGTTTTATAGGAAGAAGAGGGGACAAACATCCGACCATCGAGCCAACAAGCGGAGTACGAAAGATTCTATCAATACAGAGATGTGGTTCAATATCCACCAAAAGTCGGAGAAGTGCTCCAAGTCTCATGACTAACGAATATTTTTCCTATTACAAGATTACAATAAATCCTACGGAAAGTATATTATGTACAAAGTGGATACCTTTTAACCAGTTAAGGCTCACGAGGAAATTGGTCATGAATAGTCCTCATGACTGGACAACATAATTACACAGTGGATTTTTCTGATAAACTCACGGAAACTTCTTTTTTATGAAGAAGGACTAGCACTGTCGGATGATTTAACGAGAGCTGTGATTCCTGGGAACCTATTTCTGGGATAAATGAGGCTGTCCCATGCTTTTGTATAGATCCGCCGAACTATCATAGGTTTATTCAGCACATATTGATGCTTTAGTTTAGTCATGACTAGCCATTCGTCATGCCTAGCCATAAATTGTTGTAGTATATGGTGATCCGGATAATTCAGCAGATCATTTACTGTGGTAGAAGGAATGTGAAAATAGTCAACAACATGTTTTATGTAGTAGAATTTGTCACATGTCACCTGAAAATAAATTTCATAAAAGATTGGATCTATAGCAGTGCAATTTACTCCAAAATCCCTCCACCAGTCACCTAACCATCCTGAAAACTAATTTCTTTGCATGGACCTAATTGATCCAAATTTTAATTTTGTATAATGGATTTCTTCCTTTCCATCAACATTTAAGACATCCCACCATAATTTTTTATAACCTGCATAATTAAAAATAGTGTCAGGAAAAATAAGATTAGGGTTATTTTGTGGCCATAAGGTAGGAGAATTCTGGTGATTGTCCAATCTATGTTTCTGGTTCTGTTGATGACAAAATATGTGTGATAGATATTTCTTTGTCTTCCTCCTCCAGACCAGATCATTGCGATGTCATGAAAATTATTTTGCAATGCTTCTTCTACTTGATGAGCTGTAGCCATATTGCTAGTATACACAATATCATGGATCCAACGATTTCCTTTGGGAAATACTCTTCTTTCAGGCAATAGGTGTAAAAGATTTGTATGTTGCTGTAGATCTACATCTAAGACTTTTCTTTGTCTTAGCTGCCAGGTTGGCTTCTAGTATTCCTTGTATTCTTCCCAGCTTTGGTTTTCTTTGACAGTTCTGAGAACTTCTTGTTGATTGTCTGGATCCCATTCAGTAACAATAACAAATACATGTTCTTGTTCTTGTGACTGAGTTTGTATGTAATCTCGGCTAAGAAAATCAGGTAGACAGTTGTCTTTTCCCTTTATATGTTCTACTTCAAAATCAAAATTTGCAAAAATTGCTTGCCATTTGGCAAATTTGGCTTCTCTACGCTTCTTGATATCTTTACTAAGCACCTTCTGAAGGGTCGATGAATCTGTTCTGAGAAGAAATCGTTTATTGACCAGATGGATCTCGAATTTTTCGATGCTATTCCATGCTGCTTTCACCTCTTTTTCTATAGTAGAATATCTTTCCTCAGTGTGGTTCCATGTTCCTGAAGCAAACTAGATACCCTGTTCTTCATTGTCTTTTTTCTGTTTTAATATACCCCCCCATCCGATGTTGCTAGCATCGGATTCTACAATCTTAAAAGTTGCATCATCAAATATATACAATATGGGAAGGACTCTAACCTTGGCTTTAATTTTTTGAACTACTTTGGTATGGAGTGGAGTCCAAGGTGTAGGATTTTTGCGTAGCCTTTGATTTAATAAGCTTCTGTCCTTGGCGCAATCTTGATAGAAATTACTTACATAACTTAAACAACCAAGAAATCTTTGTAGCTGTGTCTTGTCTGTAATGATATCTGGAAATTTCTTTGAGAATTCCAGAGCATGTTTTTGCAAGGAGATTTTGACACTAAATATAGTATGGCCAAGAAATTTAATGGAAGTCTGAAAGACTTCGATTTTCTTTTTGCTTAATACAAGACCATTCCTTTTTATTGTATTTACAAAGGTCTATATATGTTTAAAATGATCTTGCAAATTTTTTGAGAAAATAAGGATATCATCTATATACACAATCAGTCATTAAAGAAAGGTTTAAATATAGACTCCATCACCTTTTGGAAATTGGATGGTGCATGCTTTAGAGCGAAAGGTATCACATTCCATTCATACTACCCGGCTGGGATTCTGAAAGATGTTTTGAATTTATCTTTCTCTGATATAACGACTTGCCAAAATCCTGATTTCAGATCGAACTTGGAGAATATCTTTGCTCCTACTATTCTGCTTATCAGATCTCCTTTATGAGGGATCGGATATGTATTATCTGCTCGTACTAAGTTCAAAGGCTTATAATTGATGACTAGCCTTGGGATGCCTCTAATTTGTTCTGATATTTTATTTACATAGAACCCATAACAATTCCACGAATTCTCTGTTTCTTTAATCAATTTCTTACCCAACATATTCTTGATTTCTTTTTCACAGAGCTCACGATATTCCTCATTCATTGGAATTTCCTTACTCTTACATGGGTTACCTGTATATTCTGTTTTATAGGGAAATTCAACACAATATTGTTTTCTATGCCAAAAAGTGTTTGGATATTCTGCACAACACTCTTTCTCTATTTGTGCCTTTAATTCTGAAATCTTCTTTTGTATTGTTGGTAAACTTAGTTGTTGTGAGATATGAAAGGCGGATTTCAGATCTTTTAGATTTATTAGCTTTGATTCAACTTTCTTTAGCTCTTCCATAGTCTGAACCATTGTCGAGACTCGTGGAGCTGAGACATATGGTAATTTAATTTTTCTTGGACCATTTGAGGAGGTAGGAAGAGTAATAAAATATCCACCCTTATTATTTTTTGTTTTAAATGAACAATGTGGTTCAACAACAGCCAAAAATATGTTACCTAAGATACAATCAACAGGGATGTCAGCAATTGCAAATTTTAATTTTATGCAGTGATTATCAAAGCAGATAGATGCCTTGGGAATTTCATACTTCAACATTTTACTTCCCAGCCAATAACTTTTCTTTCTACAATCATCCAATATTTAACAAGGATCACTTTTGTATTTAAAATATTTACGTCTGCTCCAAAATAAATTAGAGTATTCAATTTGAACATTTGTCCCTTTTTGCAAATATTCACTTGTACATGATGTTGTTGGTATTCGATGGTGAGTATCCTCATTTCCTGAAAACCTGAAGCAGTATCTTTTCTCCCTTCATAAATCTATACATTTGGCTTGTAAAATTCTTCTGTATCATATTCTTCTATATGATCTGCTTCATCAATGGATTTTCCTTTTTCTAATCTCACAATCTAAGTCTTAAGAATAGAAATTTCAGATTTGAGATTGTGAATTTCATGACTTACCTCTCCCAAGGTAAGCGCACAAAGTTTGTCCTCTTGTTGATGTCTCTAGAATGATTTTGCATTCTTTTCATAAGAGGCATCAATGAAGAGCAGCTTTTTTGAATAACTTCTGCTGGAAGATTTAATTTGATCCATGAAGGCTTCCATAAGGTGATTCTTCATTTCTCCTTTCTCCATAGCTCTTATTTGGGACACGATTTTTATCTCATATTATTTTGTCTGCACCATAAGAATATTTTCTTTGTATTTCTATGGCTATTTATCTTCATCAGAAGATTCATTTTTAGATTCAAAAGAGAAAATACATTCACAATTTTCAGAGTCTGAAAAATCACAAGCATTTGCATAAAAATTTAATTCTTCAACGTCTTCTTCTGTAGTATATACAGAAGTAGAAATTTCTACAAGTGAGTCAAGCAACTGTTGCTGTTGAATCTGGGGTTGTTCTTTGCTCACCACATTGGGGCAATGATCATTTTTATGATTTCTAGACCGACATCTCTTGTAAAGCTACTGAGCCTCTGTTTTTGGAGTTTTTAATGGAGGCTGAGATTTCTTGCCTCGGTTTCTTTTTTATTCTTCACCTAATGGACAATTATTTGTAGTATGTCCATTTTTGCCACACAACCAACATGTCAATTTATTCCATTTTTCTTGCTTGGAACTATGCAGCTGAATGTCATATGGTTTGTAATAATGTGTGTTAGGGACATATTTGTAATATCCCTTCTTTTTATGTTGTCGAAAAGATCGACTTTTCGACTTAAAGCCTTTTCTGGTTGATAAATTCTTTTCTTTCTTGGCTCATTTCTTGACTTTTCTCCTTTTTACTAATGGATCATCGAGAGATAACCCATACTTGTTGCACAATGATTTGCTATGAGGGAATCTGGACAACTTTTCTAAAGATTAACTTTTGAGCTTGTTCAAAGACCAACCAGAACTTTAGTAATAATGGAATATATTTGTCCCCATGTGTAAGACTCAAAAGGCATTTGAAAAAATTCTTGCATCTGAGATAGTCAACAAATTTGGAAGGAAGTGCTGCAAGATAAACTTTCTTCCATAACAAATTCTTTGAGTCTTTGACTTCATATATTCTTTGCATCCAATATCGATGGAAGTCTTCATATTGGGATATTTTATTGCACTTGAGATTCATTAAAATAATCTCATGCTTATCGGCTATTTCAACCTCAGAACTACACTAGTGCTCAACAATCATGGAGGTCAAGGCTCCAATCATGTTGCTATGTACTATCCCATTTGAATTATGAATTATATTTCCTTGCTCATCCTTGAGAATCTGTTCTTCCATCTCTTTAATTAAAGCAGGAGAGGATTTTGTTTCCCACCATTTTGATAGTGTGCTTGTGAAACACTGGATAATTATTTTACAGGCTTCTACCTCAGTTTTTCCCCTTAGACACATAAGTTTATATTCGGTAAACATCATGTCTACTGTTTGTATTATCTAGCCGACACTGAGATTATCTATAGTCCATTCCCTATGAGAATCAGGGAAGAAAGTGTGGGTTTCAGGAATTTTTCCTTTTCCTCTAATATCAGGTGCTGAATATCTGTTGTACTAACTTTGCAAGGGCTCATATATAGGCATTATTTCTGGCTCTTTCTCCTCGTCCTTAAACAGACTTGCTATAGAAATATGTTCACTTGGAGTTTCAATTTTTCCTGGTTATTGGGATGCAATTTATTTGGGGAATAAAAAAGGAAACTTGTCGACTCGCTTGACAGGATCCTGAATATGGACACTTGCTTTATGCCAAAAAGAATAAGGAAATAGTTTTTCTATTTTGGATATAGACAATTGATTCATCTTCTATACTAGTTCATTTATTTGTCCAGATGTGGAACCAATATGTTCTACCATTATGTCTTCAACATTCTCTAGCTTTAATAGAGATTCTCTAACATCTCCTCTAATTACTGAAGTAGAATTTTGAGCATTATTTAAGGAATTATTTATAGAATTCAAAGAAACTTGGACAATATCAAATTGTTATTTGACCTCTTTGGATTTGGCCATGTTCATTTCAAGACCTTTCACAGCTGTGTTTGTCCAAGTTAGCTGTTCAAAAGTTTTATCTATTCTACCATTAGTACCAAATGCACTATCATCCTTTAATGCTAATGGTATTGCTTTTGTAGAATTTTGTCCTTCTCCAAGCACTATGCCTTTGTATGGAGGAAAATTTGTAGGTGTTTCAACTTTAAGGCCATCTAGTGCTATCCAAGAATGTTGAGATGAAGTGGATGCATCAATCATTAAAATCATTTGTTGCTTTTTATTTTCTAACCAAGTATAGAATGAGATCCATGTGTTAGTACATTCCATGTGGCTTTTCCATTCTTGAGACAATTTCATTTTCTCAAACATAGAATGACTCAAACCAAATTCTTCTGCTTTAGGATTTGTAAAAAGATCCCAATTCAGCATGGCTTTCATCCATTTGGCAGGGACTCTATTTTTCAAACATCCATCCATTAAAGTGGAGAATTTGAGCATCTCCATAACATGTTGTTCATTATCTTTATTTTGTTTTAATATACCCGCCCATCCGATGTTGCTGGCATCAGATTCTACAATCTTAAAAGCTGCATCATCAAATATATACAGTATGGGAAGGTCTCTAACCTTGGCTTTAATTTTTTGAACTGCTTTTGTATGGATTGGAGTCCAAGGTGAAGGATTTAAGAACAACCTTTGATTTAATAGGCTTATGTCCTTGCCGCAATATTGATAGAAATTTCTTACGTAATTTAAACAACCAAGAAATCTTTGTAGTTGCGTCTTGTCTGTAATGATATCTGGAAATTTGTTTGAGAATTCCAGAGCATGTTTTTGCAAGCAGATTTGGCCAATAAATATAGTATGGCCAAGAAATTTAATGGAAGTCTGAAAGGCTTTGATTTTATTTTTGCTTAATAAAAAACCATTCCTTTTTATTGTATTTACAAAGGTCTATATATGTTTAAAATGATCTTGTAAATTTTTTGAGAAAATAAGGATATCATCTATATACACAATCAGCCAATCAAAGAAAGGTTTAAATATAGAGTCCATCACCTTTTGGAACTTGGATAGTGCATTCGTTAGGCTGAAAGGCATCACATTCCATTCATAATACCCGGTTGGGACACTGAAAGTTGTTTTGAATTTATCTTTCTCTGCTATAGCAACTTGCCAAAATCCTGATTTTAGATCGAACTTGGAGAATATCTTTGCTCCTGCTATTCTTCTTATCAGATCTCCTTTGTGAGGGATCGGATATGTATTATCTGCTAGTACTGAGTTCAAAGGCTTATAATTGATGACTAGCCTTGGGATGCCTCTGATTTGTTCTGCTCCTTTATTTACACAGAACCCATAACAATTCCACGGGCTCTCTGATTCTCTGATTAATTTCTTACTCAACAGATTCTTGATTTCTTTTTCGCAGAGCTCACGATATTCCTTGTCCATCGGAATTACCTTACTCTCACATGGCTTACCTGTATATTCTGTTTTATAGGGCAATTCAACACAATATTGCTTTCTGTGCCAAAAAGCGTTCGGATCTTCTGCACAACACTCTTTCTTTATTTATGCCTTTAATTCTGAAATATTCTTTTGTATTGTCGGTAAACTTAGTTGTTGTGAGATATGAATGGTGGATTTCAGATATTTTAGATCTATTAGCTTTGATTCAGCTTTCTTTAGTTCTTCCATAGTCTGAACCATTTTCGAGACTTGTGGAGCTCAGACATATGGTAATTTAATTTTTTTGGACCATTTGAGGAGGTAGGAAGAGTAATAAAATATTCACGCTTATTATTTTTTGCTCTAAATAAACCATTTGGTTCAATAGCAGCCAAAAATATGTTACCTAAGATACAATCAACACGGATGTCAGCAACTGCAAATTTTAATTTTATGCAGCGATTATCAAAGCATATAGATGCCTTGGGAATTTCATACTTTAGCATTTTACTTCCCAAGCCAATAAATTTTCTTTCTGCAATCATCCAATATTTAGCAGGGATCACTTTTGTATTTAAAATATTTACGTCTGCTCTAGAATCAATTAGAGTAGTCAATTTGAACATTTGTCCTTGTATGCAAATATTCACTTGTACATGATGTTGCTAGTATTCGATCGTGAGTATCCTCATTTCCTGAAAACCTGAAGCAGTATCTTTCCTCCCTTCATAAATCTGTACATTTGGCTTGTAAAATTCTTTTGTATCATATTCTTCTATATGATCTGCTTCATCAATGTATTTGCCTTTTTCTAATATCACAATCTAAGTCTTAAGAATAGAAATTTCAGAATTGAGATTATGAATTTCATGAATTACCTCTCCCAAGGTAAGCGCGCGAACTTTGTCCTGTTGTTGATGTCTTTGGAATTATTTTGCATTCTTTTCATAAGAGGCATCAATGAAGAGTGGCTTTTTTGAGGAACTTCTGCGGGAATATTTCATTTGATCCATGAAGGCTTCCATAAGGTGATCTTCATTTCTCCTTCCTCCATAGCTCTTATTCGGGACAAGAGTTTTATCTCATCTTCTTCAGTCTGTACCATAAGAATCTTTTCTTTGTATTTTTGTTGCTGTTTATCTTCATCAGAAGATTCATTTTCAGATTCAGAAGAGAAAATACATTCATAATTTTCAGAGTCTGAACAATCACAAGCATTTGGATAAAAAATTAATTCCTCAACTTCTTCTTCTATAGTATATACAGAACTAGAACTTTCTACAGGTGAGTCAAGCGACTGTTGCTATTGAATCTAGGGTTGTTCTTTGATCACCACATTGGAGCAATGATCAGTTTTATGATTTCTAGACCCACATCTCATGCAAAGGTACTGAGCCTCTATTTTTGGAGTTTTTAATGGAGGCTGAGATTTCTTGCCTTGATTTCTCTTTTATTCTTCACCTAATGGACAATTATTTGTAGTATGTCAATTTTTGCCACACAACCAACATGTCAATTTATTCCATTTTTCTTGCTTGGCACTATGCAGGGGAATGTTAGATGGTTTGTAATAATGTGTGTTAGTGACATATTTGTAATATCCCTTCTTTTTATGCTATTGAAAAGATTGACTTTTTGACTTAAAGCCTTTTCTGGTTGATAAGTTCTTTTCTTTCTTGGCTCGTTTCTTGATTTTTCTCCTTTTTACTAATGGATCATCGAGAGATAATTCATACTTGTTGCACAATGATTTGCTATCAGGGAATCTGGACAACTTTTCTAGAAACTTATTAATTTTCAAGCTTGTGCAAAGACCAACCAGAGCTTTAGTAATAATTGAATATATTTGTCCCCATGTGTAAGACTCAAAAGGAATTTGAAAAAATTCTTGCATTCTGAGATAGTCAACAAATTTGGAAGGAAGTGCTGCAAGATAAACTTGCTTCCATAACAAATTCTTTGAGTCTTTTACTTCATAGATTATCTGCATCCAATCTCGATGGAAGTCTTCATATTGGGATATTTTATTGCACTTGAGATTCATTAAAATAATCTCATGCTTATCGGCTATTTCAGCCTCAGAACCACACCAGTGCTCAACAATCATGGAGGTCAAGGCTCCAATCATGTTGTTCTGTACTATCCCATCTGAATTATGAATTATATTTCCTTGCTCATCCTTGAGAAGTTGTTCTTCCATCTCTTTAATTAAAGCAGGAGAGGATTCTGTTTCGAACCATTTTGATAGTGTGCCTGTGAAGCGCTGGATAATTGTTTTGTAGGCTTATACCTTAGTTTTTCCCCTTAGACACATAAGTTTATATTCGGTAAACATCATGTGTACCGTTTGTCTTATCTGGCCAACACTGAGATTATCTATAGTCCATTCCCTATGAGAATCAGAGAAGAAAGTGTGGGTTTCAGGCAGTTTGCCTTTTCCTATGATATCAGGTGCTGCATATTTGTTGTACTAACTTTCCAAAGGCTCATATATAGGCATTACTTCTGGCTCTTTCTTCTTGTCCTTAAATAGGCTTGCTATAAAAAAATGTTCACTTAGAGTGTCAACTTTTTCTGGTTCTTGGGATGCAATTTCTTTGGGGAATAAAAAAGGAAACTTGTCGACTAGCTTGACAAGATCTTGAATGCAGACACTTGTTTTATGAAAAAAAGAAGAAGGAATTGGTTTTTCTATTTTGGATATAGACAATTGATTCATCTTCTGTACCAATTCATTTATTTGTCCAGATGTAGAACCAATATGTTCTACCATTTTGTCTTCAACATTCTCTAGCTTTATTAGAGATTCTCTACCATATCCTCTAATTACTAAAGTAGAATTTTGAACATTATTCAAGGAATTATTTGTAGAATTCAAAGAAACTTGGACATTGTCAAATTGTTCTTTGACCTCTTTGGATTTGGCTATGTTCATTTCAAGACCTTTCACAAATGTGTTTGTCCAATTTAGTTGTTTAGAAGTTTTATGTATTCTACCATTAGTACCAAATGCACTGTCATCCTTTAATACTAATGGTATTGCTTTTGCATAATTTTGTCCTTCTCCAAGCACTATGCCTTTGTATGGAGGAAATGTTGTAGGTGTTTCAACTTTAAGGCCATTTAGTGCTATACAAGAATGTTCAGATGAAGTGGATGCATCAGTCATTAAAATCATTTGTTTCTTTTTATTTTCTAACCAAACATAGAATGAGATCCATGTGTTAGTATATTCCATGTGGCCTTTCCATTCCAGAGACAATTTTATTTTCTCAGACATAGAATGACTCAAACCAAATTCTTCTGCTTTAGGATTTGTAAAAAAATCCCAATTCAACATGGCTTTCATCCATTTGGTATGGACTCTATTTTTCAGACATCCATCCATTAAAGTGAAGAATTTGTGCATCTTCGTAACTGTTGGCTTTTTGCAGTCATCTGGAACAGAACCAAATCGACAATCCGGTATAAGGCCATTAGCTTGCTCAAGATAACCAAGACCATATCTTGGTTTGGCTGGTCTCATGACTGAAAACATTTGGGTTAACCTTGGATCTTCATTTTCAAAAATAGGAATCTCATGCATCATTAAAACATTCTCTGACTCATGAGGAAATGGAATTTTAGAGCGCTTAGGATTTGGACATGGATTGACAGAAGTTGTAGGTGAGGCTTCACCAGTCCTAGGATGATGGTTCTCATGGATTACCAAATCTGCAAGCTGGCTTAAAATAACTGGATACTGACACTCTATACATTTAACTTCTAAGGAAGAAAAATTTACCATATGGGCTAATTCAAACAATGAAATATGTTTGCAAGTATTTACAGGAGAACTTGTGCAAGCAGTGTCAAAAAGTTCAGGATTTATGTATAATGGTGAACTCCTGCACATTTGATCTATCCTCTTTCTGTCTATAGTAGATCTATGGGGGAAAGATAAGACAACAGATGAGGACTCTTCTCTGATATCTGCAGAAGTAATTTTCTTAACTGACGGAGGCTTGGGGTTTGAAACCACCCATTGTTCAGGGAATGTCAAATCTTCCCACCTGATTATTTGGTGTTCTATTTTTGATTTCTAGAGTTTTTTAACACCACAACACTTGCTTTAGAATCTTTACTGGGGGCATGGATAGCAGCAGGATACAGGGTATTTGTGTGCCTAAAGCAACCTCTAGTTTGGATTGCTATATTATGTCTTTCCTTATTCATATCAAATGCAGTTGTTTGGATTTGGAGCTGGAGAATGCTCTTAATAGTTTCATCAAAGAAATAAATTGAAAAATTTGGATAGCAATTGAAATACACTGGACCATTTGAAACAGGTGCAACTATCCCTCCTATTAATGAATCTTTATATTTGTTGTTTGTAAGATCTCGGACAGTGGCTAACATAAAAGTATTCAACCCCTGATGAGTTAATGCATGTATTCCAATTCTGATACAACCCAAATGAAGGTATTGAGTTTTTAGATGCTTAGCCCCGGCTTGTAATTGTTTGGGGTTAAGTAAAGGAATAGATTGTACACAGTCAGAGTTTTCCTGAAACTAACTGATAGATTCCTTTATACTTATCGTAGTAGCGGCAATTAAATGGAAGGCAAAGAAATCTGGATAGACTGCTGAACTTGAATATGAAGAAAGCCAACCCTCTTCTAGATGGCAACTACCTTCAATTAGTCGAAGAAGTGCTCAGAGTCTCGTGACTAACAAATATTTTTCCTATTACAAGATTACAATCAATCCTACGGAAAGTATATTATGTACAAAGTGGATACCATTTAACCAGTTAATGCCCATGAGGAAACTAGTCATGAATGGTCCTCATGACTGGATAACATAATTACATAGTGGAGTTTTCTGGATAAACCCACGGAAACCTTTTTTTTATGAAGAAGGACTAGCAATGTCGGATGATTTAGCGAGAGTCGTGATTCACGGGAACCCATTTTTGGCATAAATGAGGTCGTCCCATACTTTTGTATAGATCTGCCGAACTATCATAGGTTTATTCAGCACATATTGATGCTTTATTTTAGTCATGACTAGCCATTCGTCATGCCTAGCCATAAATTGTTGTAGTATATGGTGATCTGGATAATTCGGCAGATCATTTACTGTGGTACAAGGAATGTGAAAACAATCAACAACATTTTTTATGTAGTAGCATTTGTCACATGTCATTTGAAAATAACTTTCATAAAAGATTGGATCTATAGAAGTGGAATTTACTCCAAAATCCCTCCACCAGTCACCTAACCATCCTGAAAACTGATTTCTTTGCATGGACCTAATTGATCCAAATTTTAATTTTGTATAATGGATTTCTTCCTTTCCATCAACATTTAGGACATCCCACCAAATTTTTTTATAACCTGCATAATTAAAAATAGTGTCAGGAAAAATACGATTAGGGTTATTTTGTGGCCATAAGATAGGAGAATTTCTGGTGATTGTCCAATCTGTGTTTTTGGTTGTGTTGATGACAAAATATCTGTGATAGATATTTCTTTGTCTTCCTCCTTCAGACCAGATCACTGCGATGTCATGAAAATTATTTTGCAATGCTTCTTATGCTTAATGAGCTGCAGCCATACTGCTAGTATACACCATATCATGGATCCAGAGATTTCCTTTGGGAAATACTCTTCTTTCAGGCACTAGGCGTAAAATATCTGTATGTGTCTATAGATCTGCATCTAAGACTTTTGTTTGTCTTAGCTGCCAAGTTGGCTTCCAGTTTTCCTTGTATTCTTCACAACTTTGGTTTTCTCTGATAGTTCTGAGAACTTCTTGTTGATTTTTTGGGTCCCATTCAGTAACAATAAAAAATACATGTTCTTGTTCTTGTGACTGAGTTTGTATGTATTCTCGGCTAAGAAAATCAGGTAGACAGTTGTCTTTTCCCTTTATATGTTCTACCTTGAAATCAAAATTTGCAAAAAGGGCTTACCATCTAGCAAATTTGGCTTCTCCATGCTTCTTGATATCTTTACTAAGAACCTTCTAAAGGGTTGATGCATCTGCTCTGAGAAGAAATGGTTTATTGACCAGATGGATCTCGAATTTGTCGATGCTATTCCATGCTACTTTCACCTCTTTTTCTATACTAGAATATCTTTCCTCAGTGTGGTTCCATGTTCCTGAAGTGAACTGGATAACCTATTCTTCATTGTCTTTTTTCTGTTTTAATATATGCCCCCATCCGATGTTGTTGGCATCGGATTCTACAATCTTAAAAGCTACATCATCAGATATATATACAGTATGGGAAGGTCTCTAACCTTGGCTTTAATTTTTTGAACTGCTTTGGTATGGAGTGGAGTCCAAGGTGCAGGATTTTTGCGCAGCATTTGATTTAATAAGTTTTTGTCCTTGGCGCAATCTTGATAGAAATTACTTACGTAATTTAAACAACCAAGAAATCTTTGTAGCTGTGTCTTATCTGTAATCATATCTGGAAATTTGTTTGAGAATTGAAGAGCATGTTTTTGCAAGGAGATTTGGCCATTAAATATAATATGGCCAAGAAATTTAATGGAAGTCTGAAAGACTTCGATTTTCTTTTTGCCTAATACAAGACCATTCCTTTTTATTGTATTTACAAAGGTCTGTATATGTTTAAAATGATCTTGCAAATTTTTTGAGAAAATAAGGATATCATCTATATACACAATCATCTAATCAAAGAAAGGTTTAAATATAGAGTCCATCACCTTCTACAACTTGGATGGTGCATGCTTTAGGCCTAAAGGCATCACATTCCATTCATAATGCCTTGCTGGGACATTGAAAGCTGTTCTGAATTTATCTTTCTCTGATATAGCAACTTGCCAAAATCCTGATTTCATATCGAACTTGGAGAATATCTTTGCTCCTGTTATTTTTCTTATCATATCTCCTTTGTGAGGGGTCAGATATGTATTATCTGCTAGTACTGAGTTCAAAGGCTTATAATTGATGACTAGCCTTGGGATGCCTCTGATTTGATCTGCTCTTTTATTTGCATAGAACCCATAACAATTCCATGGGCTCTCTGATTCTCTGATCAATTTCTTACTCAACAGATTCTTGATTTCTTTTTCGCAGAGCTCACGATATTCCTTGTTCATCGGAATTTCCTTACTCTTACATGGCTTACCTGTATATTATGTTTTATAGGGCAATTCAACACAATATTGCTTTCTGTGAGAAAAAGCATTTAGATCTTCTCCACAACACTCTTTCTCTATTTGTGCCTTTAATTCTGAAATCTTCTTTTATATTGTTAGTAAACTTAGCTGTTGTGAGATATGAATGGTGGATTTCAAATCTTTTAGATCTATTAGCTTTGATTCTGCTTTCTTTAGCTCTTCCATAGTCTGAACCATTGTTGAGACTCGTGGAGCAGAGACATATGGTAATTTAATTTTTCTTGGACCATTTGAGGAGGTAGGAAGAGTAATAAAATATCCACCCTTATTATTTTTTGTTCTAAATGAACCATGTGGTTCAACAGAAGCCAAAAATATGTTACCTAAGATACAATCAACAGGGATGTTAGCAACTGCAAATTTTAATTTTGTGCAATGATTATCAAAGCAGATAGATGCCTTGGGAATTTCATACTTCAACATTTTACTTCCCAAGCCAATAACTTTTTTTTCTACAATCATCCAATATTTAGTAGGGATCACTTTTGTATTTAAAATATTTACGTCTGCTCCAGAATCAATTAGAGCAGTCAATTTGAACATTTGTCCTTGTATGCAAATATTCACTTGTACATGATGTTACTG
This sequence comes from Pinus taeda, assembly GCA_000404065.3. NCBI lineage: Eukaryota > Viridiplantae > Streptophyta > Pinopsida > Pinales > Pinaceae > Pinus > Pinus taeda. The sequence continues at coordinate 75,933 of APFE031313295.1, read as the reverse complement.
GTATTCGATGGTGAGTATCCTCATTTCCTGAAAGCCTGAAGTAGTATCTTTTCTCCCTTCATAAATCTGTACATTTGGCTTGTAAAATTATTCTGTATCATATTCTTCTATATGATCTGCTTCATCAATGGATTTGCCTTTTTCTAATCTCACAATCTGAATCTTAAGAATAGAAATTTCAGATTTGAGATTGTGAATTTCATGACTTACCTCTCCCAAGGTAAGTGCACGAACTTTGTCCTGTTGTTGATGTCTCTGGAATGATTTTGCATTCTTTTCATAAGAGGCATCAACAAAGAGTGGCTTTTTTGAAGAACTTCTACTGGAAGATTTCATTTGATCCATGAAGGCTTCCATAAGGCGATTCTTCATTTTTCCTTCCTCCATAGCTCTTATTTGGGACAAGATTTTTATCTCATATTCTTTTGCCTGTACCATAAGAATCTTTTCTTTGTATTTCTGTGGTTGTTTATCTTCATCAGAAGATTCATTTTCAAATTCAGAAGAGAAAATACATTCACAATTTTCAGAGTCTGAACAATCACAAGCATTTGGATAAAAATTTAATTCCTCAACTTCTTCTTCTGTAGTATATATAGAACTAGAACTTTCTACAGGTGAGTCAAGCAACTGTTGTTGTTGAATCTAGGGTTGTTCTTTGATCAGCACATTGGGGCAATGATCAGTTTTATGATTTCTAGACCCACATCTCATGCAAAGTACTGAGCCTCTGTTTTTGGAGTTTTTAATGGAGGCTAAGATTCCTTGCCTCGATTTCTTTTTTATTCTTCACCTAATGGAAAATTATTTGCAGTATGTCCAGTTTTGCCACACAACCAACATGTCAATTTATTCCATTTTTCTTGCTTGGCACTATGCAGATGAATGTTAGATGGTTTGTAATAATGTGTGTTAGGGACATATTTGTAATATCCCTTCTTTTTATGCTGTCGAAAAGATCGACTTTTCGACTTAAAGCCTTTTTTGGTTGATAAATTCTTTTCTTTCTTGGCTCGTTTCTTGATTTTTCTCCTTTTTACTAATGGATCATCAAGAGATAACCCATACTTGTTGCACAATGATTTTCTATGAGGGAATCTAAACAAATTTTCTAGAGACTTATTAACTTTCGAGCTTGTTCAAAGACCAACCAAAGCTTTAGTAATAATTGAATATATTTGTCCCCATGTGTAAGACTCAAAAGACATTTGAAAAAATTCTTGCATTCTGAGATAGTCCACAAATTTGGAAGGAAGTGTTGCAAGATAACCTTGCTTCCATAACAAATTCTTTGAGTCTTTTACTTCATAGATTCTCTGCATCCAATCTTGATGGAAGTCTTCATATTGGGATATTTTATTGAAATTGAGATTCATTAAAATAATCTCATGCTTATCGGCTATTTCAGCCACAGAACCACACCAGTGCTCGACAATCATGGAGGTCAAGGTTCCAATCATGTTTTTATGTACTACCCCATCTGAATTATGAATTATATCTCCTTGCTCATCCCTGAGAAGTTGTTCTTCCATCTCTTTAATTAAAGCAGGAGAGGATTTTGTTTCCCACCATTTTGATAGTGTGCCTGTGAAACACTGGATAATTGTTTTGCAGGCTTCTACCTCAATTTTTCCCCTTAGACACATAAGTTTATATTAGGTAAACATCATGTCTACCATTTTTCTTATATGGCCAACACTGAGATTATCTATAGTCCATTCCCTATGAGAATCAGGGAAGAAAGTGTGGGTTTCAGGCAGTTTTCCTTTTCCTCTAATATCAGGTGCTAAATATTTGTTGTACTGGCTTTCCAAGGGCTCATATATAGGCATTACTTTTGGCTCTTTCTTCTTGTCCTTAAATAGACTTGCTATAGAAAAATGTTCACTTAGAGTGTCAACTTTTCTGGTTCTTGGGATGCAATTTCTTTGGGGAATAAAAAAGGAAACTTGTCGACTGGCTTGACAAGATCCTGAATACGAACACTTGCTTTATGCAAAAAAGTAGAAGGAACTAGTTTTTCTGTTTTGGATATAGACAATTGATTCATCTTCTGTACCAGTTCATTTATTTGTCCAGGTGTAGAACCAATATGTTCTACCATTTTGTCTTCAACACTCTCTAACTTTATTAGAGATTCTCTAACATATCCTCTAATTACTGAAGTATAATTTTCAACATTATTCAAGGAATTATTTACAAAATTCAAAGAAACTCGGACTGTGTCAAATTGTTCTTTGACCTCTTTGGATTTGGCTATGTTCATTTCAAGACCTTTCACAGTTGTGTTTGTCCAATTTAGCTATTCAAAAGTTTTATGTATTCTGCCATCAGTACCAAATGCACTGTCATACTTTAATACTAATGGTATTGCTTTTGCAGAATTTTGTCCTTCTCCAAGCACTATGCCTTTGTATGGAGGAAAAGTTGTAGGTGTTTCAACTTTAAGGCCATTTAGTGCTATACAAGAATGTCGAGATGAAGTGGATGCATAAATCATTAAAATTATTTGTTTCTTTTCCTTTTCTAACCAAACATAGAATGAGATCCATGTGTTAGTATATTCCATGTGGCTTTTCTATTCTTGAGACAATTTTATTTTCTCAGACATAGAATGAATCAAACCAAATTCTTCTACTTTAACGTTGTAAAAAGATCCCAATTCAACATGGCTTTCATCCATTTGGCACAGATTCTATTTTTCAGACATCCATCCATTAAAGTGAAGAATTTGTGCATCTCCATGACTGCTGGCATTTTGCAGTCATCTAGAATAGAACCAAATCGACAATCTGGTATAAGGCCATTAGCTTGCTCAAGATAACCAAGACCATATGTTGGTTTGGCTGGTCTCATAACTGAAAACATTTGGGTTAACCTCATATCTTCATTTTCCAAAATAGGAATCTCATGCATCATTAAAACATGCTCTGACTCATGAGGAAATGGAATTTTAGAGCACTTAGGATTTGGACATGGATTGACAGAAGTTGTAGGTGGGGCTTCACCAGTCCTAGGATGACGGTTCTCATGGATTGCCAAATCTGCAAGCTGGCTTAAAATAACTGGATACTGACACTCTAGACATTTAACTTCTAAGGAAGAAAACTTTACCATCTGGGCTAATTCAAACAATGAAATATGTTTGCAAGTATTTACAAGAGAACTTTTGCAAGCAATGTCAACAAGTTCAGGATTTTTGTATAATGGTGAACTCTTGCACATTTGATCTATCCTCTTTCTGTCTATAGTAGATCTACGGGGGAAAGATAAGACAATAGATGAGGACTATTCTCTGATATTTGCAGAAGTAATTTTCTTAACTGACGGAGGCCTGGGATTTGAAACCACCCATTGTTCAGGGAATGTCAAATCTTCCCACCTGATTGTTTGGTGTTCTATTTTTGATTTCTAGAGTTTTTTAACACCACAACACTTGCTTTAAATCTTTACTGGGGGCATGGATAACAACAGGATACAGGGTATTTGTGTGCCTGAAGCAACCTCTAGTTTGGATTGCTATATTATGTCTTTTCTTATTCATATCAAATGCAGTTATGTAGATTTGGAGGTGGAGAATGCTCTCAATAGTTTCATCAAAGACATAAATTGAAAAATTTGGATAGCAATCGAAATATACTGGACCATTTGAAACAGGTGCAACTATCCCTCCTATTAATGAATCTGTATATTTGTTGTGTGTAAGATATCGGACAATGGCTAACATAAAAGTATTCAACCCTTGATGCGTTAATGCATGTATTCCAATTCTGATACAACCCAAATGAAGGTATTGAGTTTTTAGACACTTAGCCTTGGCTTGTGATTGTTTGGGGTTAAGTAAAGGAATAGATTGTACACAGTCAGATTTTTCCTAAATCTGGTTGATAGATTCCTTTATACTTATCCTAGTAGTAGCGATTAAATGGAAGGCAAACAAATCTGCATAGACTGCTGAACTTGAATATGAAGAAATCCAACCCTCTACTAGATGGAAGCTACCTTCAATTAGTGGGAGAAGTGCTCAGAGTGTTGTGACTAACGAATCTTTTTCCTATTAGAATATTACAATCAATCCTATGGAAATTATATTATGTACAAAGTGGATACATTTTAACCAGTTAAGGTCCACGAGGAAACTGGTCATGAATAGTCGTCATGACTGGATAACATAATTACATAGTGGAGTTTTCTGGATAAACCCATGGAAACCATTTTTTTATGAATAAGGACTAGCACTGTCGGATGATTTACCGAGAGTTGTGATTCACGGGAACCTATTTTTGGTATAAATGAGGTCGTCCCATGCTTTTGTATAGATTTTCCGAACTATCATAGGTTTATTCAGCACATATTGATGCTTTATTTTAGTCATGACTAGCCATTCGTCATGCCTAGCCATAAATTGTTGTAATATATGGCGATCCGGATAATTCAGCAGATCATTTAATGTGGTAGAAGGAATGTGAAAACAATCAAAAACATTTTTTATGTAGTAGCATTTGTCACATGTCATCTGAAAATAACTTTCATAAAATATTGGATCTATAGCAGTGCAATTTACTCCAAAATCCCTCCACTAGTCACTTAACCATCCTGAAAACTGATTTCTTTGCATGGACCTAATTGATCCAAATTGTAATCTTGTATAATGGATTTCTTCCTTTCCATCAACATTTAGGAGATCCCACCATACTTTTTTATAACCTGCATAATTAAAAATAGTTTCAGGAAAAATAAGATTAGGGTTATTTTGTGGCCATAAGATAGGAGAATTTTTGGTGATTGTCAAATCTGTGTTTCTGGTTGTGTTGATGACAAAATATCTGTGATAGATATTTCTTTGTCTTCATCCTTCAGACCAGATCATTGCGATGTCATGAAAATTATTTTGCAATGCTTCTTCTACTTAATGAGCTGCAGCCATACTACTAGTATACACCATATCATGGATCCAGTGATTTCAGTTGGGAAATACTCTTCTTTCAGGCACTAGGTGTAAAATATTTGTATGTGGCTCTAGATCTGCATCTAAAACTTTTGTTTGTCTTAGCTGCCAGGTTGGCTTCCAGTTTTCCTTGTATTCTTCCCAGCTTTGGTTTTCTCTGATAGTTCTGAGAACTTCTTGTTGAATGTCTGGGTCCCATTCAGTAACAATAACATATACATGTTCTTGTTCTTGTGACTAAGTTTGTATGTATTCTTGTCTAAGAAAATCATCTAGACAGATGTCTTTTCCCTTTATATGTTCTACTTTGAAATCAAAATTTGCAAAAATGGCTTGCCATCTGGAAAATTTGGCTTCTCCAGGCTTCTTGATATCTTTACTAATCACCTTATGAAGGGTCGACGCATTTGTTCTAAGAAGAAATGGTTTATTGACCAAATGGATCTCAAATTTGTCGATGCTATTCCATGCTGCTTTCACCTCTTTTTCTATGATAGAATATCTTTCCTCAGTGTGGTTCCATGTCCCTAAAGCGAATTGGATAACCTGTTCTTCATTGTCTTTTTTTTTTTTTAATATACCCCCGCCATATGATGTTGCTGGCATTGGATTCTACAATCTTGAAAGCTGCATCATCAGATATATACAATATGGGAAGGTCTCTAACCTTGGCTTTAATTTTTGAACTGCTTTGGTATGGAGTGGAGTCCAAGGTGCAGGATTTTTGCATAGCCTTTGATTTAATAAGCTTCTGTCCTTGGCGCAATATTGATAGAAATTACTTTCATAATTTAAACAACCAAGAAATCTTTGTAGCTGCGTATTGTTTGTAATGATATCTGGAAATTTGTTTGAGAATTCCAGAGCATGTTTTTGCAAGGAGATTTGGCCATTAAATATAGTATGGCCAAGAAATTTAATGGAACTCTGAAAGACTTCGATTTTCTTTTTTCTTAGTACAAGACCATTCCTTTTTATTGTATTTATAAAGGTTTGTATATGTTTAAAATAATCTTGCAATTTTTTTGAGAAAATAAGGATATCATCTATATACACAATCAACCAATCAAAGAAAGGTTTAAATATAGAGTCCATCACCTTCTGGAACTTGGATGGTGGATGCTTTATGCCGAAAGGCATCACATTCCATTCATAATGCCCAGTCGGGACACTGAAAGTTGTTCTGAATTTATCTTTCTCTGATATAGCAACTTGCCAAAATCTTGATTTCAGATCGAACTTGGAGAATATCTTTGCTCCTGTTATTCTGCTTATTAGATCTCCTTTGTGAGGGATCGGATATGTATTATCTACTAGTACTGAGTTCAAAGGCTTATAATTGATGACTAGCCTTGGGATGCCTCTGATTTGTTCTGCGCTTTTATTTACATAGAACCCATAACAATTCCAAGGGCTCTTTGATTCTCTGATCAATTTCTTACTCAACAGATTCTTGATTTCTTTTTCGCAGAGCTCACGATATTCCTTGTTCATTGGAATTGCCTTACTCTTACATGGCTTACCTGTATATTCTGTTTTATAGGGAAATTCAACACACTATTGCTTTCTGTGCCAAAAAGCGTTTGGATCTTCTGCACAACACTCTTTCTCTATTTGTGCCTTTAATTCTGAAATCTTCTTTTCTATTGTTGGTAAACTTAGTTGTTGTGAGATATGAATGGTGGATTTCAGATCTTTTAGATCTATTAGCTCTTTGATAGTCTGAACCATTTTCGAGACTCGTGGAGCTGAGACATATGGTAATTTAATTTTTCTTTGACCATTTGAGGAGGTAGGAAGAGTAATAAAATATCCACCCTTATTATTTTTTGTTCTAAACGAACCATGTGGTTCAACATCAGCAGAAAATATGTTACCTAAGATACAATCAACGGGGATGTCAGCAACTGCGAATTTTAATTTTATGCAGTGATTATCAAAGCAGATAGATGCCTTGGGAATTTCATACTTCAGCGTTTTACTTCCCAAGCCAATAACTTTTCTTTCTACAATCATCCAATATTTAGCAGGATCACTTTTGTATTTAAAATATTTACGTCTACTCCAGAATCAATTAGAGCAGTCAATTTGAACATTTGTCCTTGTATGCAAATATTCACTTGTACATGACGTTGCTGGTATTCGATGGCGAGTATCCTCATTTCCTGAAAACCTGAAGCAATATCTTTTCTCCCTTCATAAATCTGTACATTTGGCTTGTAAAATTCTTCTGTATCATATTCCTCTATATGATTTTCTTCATCAATGGATTTTCCTTTTTCTAATCTCACAATCTGATTCTTAAGAATAGAAATTTCAGATTTGAGATTGTGAATTTCATGACTTACCTCTCCCAAGGTAAGAGCACGAACTTTGTCCTATTGTTCATGTCTCTGGAATGATTTTGCATTCTTTTCATAAGAGGCATCAATGAAGAGTGGCTTTTTTGAAGAACTTCTATAGGAAGATTTCATTTGATCCATGAAGGCTTCCATAAGGCAATTCTTCATTTCTCCTTCCTCCATAACTCTTATTTGTGACAAGATTTTTATTTCATCTTCTTCTATCTGTACCATAAGAATCTTTTCTTTGTATTTCTGTCGCTATTTATCTTCATCAGAAGATTCATTTTCAGATTCAGAAGAGAAAATACATTCACAATTTTGAGAGTCTGAACAATCACAAGCATTTGCATAAAAATTTAATTCTTCAACTTCTTCTTCTGTAGTATATACAGAACTAGAACTTTCTATAGGTGAGTCAAGCAACTATTGTTACTGAATCTGGGGTTGTTCTTTGATCACCACATTGGGGCAATGACCAGTTTTATGATTTCTAGACCCACATCTCATGCAAAGGTATTGAGCCTTTGTTTTTGGAGTTTTTAATGGAGGCTGAGATTTCTTGCCTCAGTTTCTTTTTTATTCTTCACCTAATGGACAATTATTTGCAGTATGTCCATTTTCGCCACACAACTAACATATCAATTTATTCCATTTTTCTTGCTTGGCAGTATGCAGGTGAATGTCAGATGGTTTGTAATAATGTGTGTTAAGGACATATTTGTAATATCCCTTCTTTTTATGTTGTCGAAAAGATCGACTTTTCGGCTTAAAGCCTTTTCCGGTTGCTAAATTCTTTTCCTTCTTGGCTCGTTTCTTTATTTTTCTCGTTTTTACTAATGGATCATCGAGAGATAATCCATACTTGTTGCACAATGATTTGCTATCATGGAATCTGGACAACTTTTCTAGAGACTTATTAACTTTCGAGCTTGTGCAAAGACCAACCAGAACTTTAGTAATAATTGAATATATTTGTCCCTATGTGTAAGACTCAAAAGGCATTTGAAAAAATTCTTGCATTCTGAGATAGTCAACAAATTTGGAAGGAAGTGTTGCAAGATAAACTTGCTTCCATAACAAATTCTTTGAGTCTTTGACTTCATAGATTCTCTGCATCCAATCTCGATGGAAGTCTTCATATTGGGATATTTTATTGCACTTGAGATTCATTAAAATAATCTCATGCTTGTCGGCTATTTCAACCTCAGAACCACACCAGTGCTCAACAATCATGGAGTTCAAGACTCCAATCATGTTGTTTTGTACTGTCCCATCTGAATTATGATAATCTCATGCTTATCGGCTATTTCAGCCTCAGAACCACACCAGTGCTCAACAATCATGGAGGTCAAGACTCCAATCATGTTGTTTTGTACTGTCCCATCTGAATTATGAATTATATTTCCTTGCTCATCCTTGAGAAGCTGTTCTTCCATCTCTTTAATTAAAGCAGGAGAGGATTCTATTTCCCACCATTTTGATAGTGTGCCTGTGAAACACTGGATAATTGTTTTGTAGGCTTCTACCTCAGTTTTTCCCCTTAGGCACATAAGTTTTTATTTGGTAAACATCATATCTACCATTTGTCTTATCTGGCTGACACTGAGATTATCTATAGTCCATTCCCTATGAGAATCAAGGAAGAAAGTGTGGGTTTCAGGCAGTTTTCCTTTTCCTCTAATAATAGGTGTTGAATATCTGTTGTACTGACTTTCCAATGGCTCATATATAGGCATTACTTCTGGCTCTTTCTCCTCGCTCTTAAACAAAGTTTCTATAGAAATATGTTCACTTGGAGTGTCAACTTTCTCTGGTTCTTGGGATGCAATTTCTTTGGGGAATAAAAAAGGAAACTTGTCGACTGGCTTGACAGGATCGTGAATACGGACACTTGCTTTATGTAAAAAAGGAGGAAATGGTTTTTCTGTTTTGGATATAGACAATTGATTCATCTTCTGTACCAATTCATTTATTTGTCCAGATGTAGGACCAATATGTTCTACCATTTTGTCTTCAACATTCTCTAGCTTTATTAGAGATTCTCTAACATATCCTCTAATCACTGAAGTAGACTTTTGAACATTATTCAAGGAATTATTTACAGAATTCAAAGAAACTTGGACAATATCAAATTGTTCTTTGACCTCTTTGGATTTGGCCATGTTCATTTCAAGACCTTTCATAGCTGTGTTTGTCCAATTTCGTTGTTCAGAAGTTTTATGTATTATGCCATCAGTACCAAATGCGCTGTCATCCTTTAATACTAATGGTATTGCTTTTGCAGAATTTTGTCCTTCTCCAAGCACTATGCCTTTGTATGGAGGAAAAGTTGTAGGTGTTTCAACGTTAAGGCCATCTAGTGCTATCCAAGAATGTTGAGATGAAGTGGATGCATCAGTCATTAAAATCATTTGTTGCTTTTACTTTTCTAACCAAACATAGAATGAGATCCATGTGTCAGTACATTCCATGTGGCTTTTCCATTCTTGAGACAATTTTATTTTCTCAAACATAAAATGAGCCAAACCGGATTTGTAAAAAGATCCCAATTCAACATGGCTTTCATCCATTTGGCAGGGACTCTATTTTTCAGACATCCATCCATTAAAGTGAAGAATTTGTGCATCTCCATGACTGCTGGCTTTTTAGTGATCTGGAACATAACCAAATTGACAATCTGGTATAAGGCCATTAGCTTGCTCAAGATAACCAAAACCATATCTTGATTTGGCTGGTCTCATAATTGAAAACATTTGGGTTAACCTCGGATCTTCATTTTCCAAAATAAAAATCTCATCCATTACCGCCCAACTACATCGCTAATAGGCTCTTGGCGATTTAATATCACATAACAGTTACCCGATATCTTAAATTACTTTAGCAACAATTATGACAAATATGGATAATATATAAAGTACAGCCAAAACTAACTGCTTTTACAACATTGAACTTAGAATTCTCGAAACTCCAATTCTCGCAAAATATGATAATCACATTTCATTTATGCTATTCCACATCAATCAACCAATGACAATACAACGCATATTAAAGTTAGTTTCCAATTCTCTTTGACTATAACTACGCTCTCGGTATTCGTACACGATAACTATATAGTATGTAACTACGCTCTAAATATTTATAGTATATTGTCATGGCACGAAATGTATGTAAAACTAAACGATGTACTACCATTGAGCTCAAAGTCTATAACATTAATAGCTTTTGTTTTAGTTCGTTTTCTAAATCTTCACATTTCTTAAGTCAATCTAAGTTTAAAAAAAAAAAAAGATATTGAAAAGAGTAAAATATTTTAGCTGTTTTCAATTTTTCATGGAAAACAGTAAGCAACTATTATAAATAGAAAGGTTTTAATTTAATAAAATTAATCTTATCTAAATATAATTTATTGAGAAATATAATTAATTAATTAATTTTAATAAATAAATTATAAATATTATATTATTAAATTATTTCTGTATAAATTTATAAAAAGAAAATAATTTGAATATATATCTATATATAATTTTAAATAAATAAATAAAACTAAAATATAATATTAATTTAAATAAAAAAATTAATAAAAATAATAAATTGGTTTAATATGATTTGTTTTTAAATAAAATTATATATATATCATAAACTAAAATGATGGACCAGAATGTTGTATTGCAAAACATTAATAACATTAAAAATATTGTTACTTCTAAGTTCAAAGAAAAATGTGGTGTGAGAAAGATTTAGCATCTAAAAAAATTAAGATGTTATAAGGAGGTCATCAACCCCACCCTAGAAGATCAAAAGTATCTCTCTGTTTTAACTAGCTCAAATAAGAAAATTAATATAGCCAAGATTACAACTAACTCTCATGAGCTCCATAGTTATAAGGAGGTCATCAACCCCACCCTAGAAGATCAAGAGTATCTCTCTGTTTAACTAGCTCAAATAAGAAAATTAATAATAGCCAAGATTACAACTAACTCTCATGAGCTCCATAGTGAAACAAGTTGTTGGGCAGTTCCTAAAACACCATGGATGGAAAGGATGTGCCATCTCTATGAGAATATGAACATCAAGGATGAAAATCACTTCCTCTTAGAGTGCCTAGGGTACAACCACATTAGATCTCAAAATAATATTAAAATAATATAAATGTCAAAATTATAGTGAGGTGGAGAGGCTTCTCTCCAAGCTTTTTGAGCAGAGGAATAAAATCTTAAATCAAACTAAATAATTCATTTCTTTAGGTCCGATAGACCAAAGTTTGGTCTAAGTGGATGTTAACCATCATCATCAAAAAATTAATATTTACAATAAATTCTTGTTCTAAGGTATACATCACTTTAAAAAATTATATTAAAATAATACAAATATGTCAAAAAAA